>QWTY01032811.1:27654-40035 GCA_008033365.1 Pseudorectes ferrugineus | reverse complement strand
TGCAGCAGTTTGAGGGGGACTGGTGCCCATGGGATGGATTCACATTTCAGCAGGTTGCAGGAAGCTCTTGCTCCTGAGATGGAGCCACATTGGAGAAGTTCATGGAGAACCGTCCAACCCATGGTAGAGTAAGGGCACGACTCCTCTCCCTGAGCAGTGGGAGAAGCCTCAGGTGATGAACGGACCAAATACAAAATATTTGAGTCAATTTCCTTTTATGGAACAGTTTTCCTTAAAAAATGTTTTCCTTAAGAATTGTTTTTCTCCTCATGCACGAAGTAACATTACACGCATTTATGAATAATTATAATTTCTCACATTTTACAATCTTTTATCAGGGAATACTAATTAATCAACCAAACAGTAACTACTCATTCTGTTTTGCATTATATTGTGGTGTTGCGACGCAGCTGACAGCTAATTGGAGAGATAGAATATTTAAATGAGATACCAAATACACTTCTTCAGCCCTGTCAGAAAAGTTGCTCTGCAATAACAAGAAGCATTTCCCAGGCTGAAAGAAGTCAGTCAAATGATTACCAGGTAAATTTGCTGAAAATCTGTCAGGCAGCAAGTAGTTTATTTGGAATCAGTATGATCAAATATCTACACTATGTTAACACAGAATCATGAAGTCACAGAAACAATAGAAACTAAAATTTATTCCAGTGCATGATTCCTTGGACAAATGTATTTGCCGCACTATGGGAAATAGAGTAATTGTGACATCAAATTGTTATCAGAAAATTTGGGTTTTTTCTGATTTTCTTGGGTGTTTATTTTATTGTTGTTGTTGTTGTTGTTTTCCAGAAACCTCAAAATAAATGTGGAAGAATTCATGAGACAAATTGGAAAGACAGAATGAGATAAGCAAAACAGAAGCCTAAAAAAAAAAAGGAAAATGAAAAGGATGGTTTAATGGTGACATTATTTAATGGTCATCATAGTCGTGATGCTAGGCTGATGGTTGGACTTGCTGATCTCAAAGGTCTTTTCCAACCTTAATGGTTATATGACTCTATAAAGATAGGAATATATGATGTGAGCTTTACAATGAAAGTGAAGGAAAAAAGTACAGAAAGTAATAAAATGTGCTAATAGAAAATAAAAATGTAATGTGGTAAATCTGTACTCCTACTGCCCAAGGATACATTTTTCCTCCTCTTAGCTTGTGGTTGAAATCAATAATAAAGAATTTCCAGACTTTCCATTTTATTTCATGTTGTCCAGTCATTACATCCTGCAGAGATGAAAAATACTACCACTGTTCAGAAAGGGTACCAGTTGCTCCTTTGGCCAGAATGTGACTAACTGGGGAAAAAAAAAAAAGATAGTAAGTAGCCATCTGAGCAGCAGAAACACTGAAGACTGGTTTTCAGTACATTTCAGAAGCATTTTGTTATTTAACAATGAAACGACAGTGTTTTAGCCTTCTCCTTTGGAAGAAGATGTCGGAAAGAATTGTTTATTAACTGGCTCTCCCTATTCTACCCAGCCACATGTTTTCACAAGTCTCAAAGGAACCAGTATCTTTGAGACTTCTTTCCCTCTTGGATTGGAATGGCATTGGACAGTAACGTAGAAAGTCAATAGGAGGAGGTGAGAAAGAAGGGTGCAGATAAACAGAGAGGCATAATGGTCAAATATGTCCAATTCTCTCCAGGAAAATCCTCTAAAATAACTGTGTGGAGCAATACTTAATATTTTTCTAACCCCATATGCCTCCTTGCTCTACTTTGTAGAGAAATGTAAAGACCAAAAGCTATTGAATGGCTACATTTGTCTGTAAGGATCACAAGACTCTTTCTTTTCTCTCTCTGTACTAAGTGCAAAGATCCTTTCACATGAAACCAGCACATGCTCTGTTTCCATAGGTCTTGTCATCTCCTGCTGTGGTCCGGGACATCAGAGCACATGCAATGCAGAGCATGAACTCATACCAAGAAAAGTTTGCTTTCTTTTCAATTTCTTACTGACTTAGAGATATAACTAAACAGAAATTTCCCCTAACAAGAATATCAGCTGAAAAATAAATTAGATAATTAG
This sequence comes from Pseudorectes ferrugineus, assembly GCA_008033365.1. Taxonomy (NCBI): domain Eukaryota; kingdom Metazoa; phylum Chordata; class Aves; order Passeriformes; genus Pseudorectes; species Pseudorectes ferrugineus. The sequence continues at coordinate 37,989 of QWTY01032811.1, read as the reverse complement.
GTTAAAGCAGCTCAGCATATTAGCTGTGTATTCCAGTTTGCTGCTTGTTTTTCTTCCCTTCCGCAGCCAGTAGCTTTGTCTTACATAACAAGCTATTATTATTAGGCTAACTTCACTCAAAAGTCTATGACTCAGCTATTAATAATACTAAAGATAAAGGAGTACTCACTGCTGGCTTTCAGATGGGTTTTAAGTTATTCTGTTCCCACTGAGTCAAGAGCTCTTTGCCAAGAGCTTTTGAAATACTCCACTTCTGCCATTTGAACTTGTGCCTTTTTCACAATAGTAAGCAGCACATTCAGACCCTCAGTATGTACACCCACACACCGTGTCCTGCCTGCTCACACATCAATTTACATTTACTTTGTTATTCTGCCAACCCTTCTTAATTCTACCAGTCATCCTTCCTTTCTGCAATTCAAATGAGTCATGGAATCCTGCGATCTGTTGTAGCGTAAGAAGTTTTCCTACATTCTTGTTGAAAATGGTTTCCTGAGAGCTTCACTACAGGCAGTGACTTTAAGTACTTTCTAAATGAGGTCTTGAGAATTATTTCTGTAGATGTATCTCCATTTAGCGGCTGAAGTACTCTAGCTCCATAAAGCACCCTCCAACAATATTTTTGTGTTTTAGCTCCTACCTTAATTGATAAAATGTGGCATATCCTGTTTCAGGACTGGGAGAAATGCTCTTCAATCATGTGGTCCCTTAGACTGTAAAGCTCTGGATTTGGTCTGGCTGAGATGGAGTCAATTTTCCCACAGCAGCCCTCACAGTGCTGTGCTTTGCATTAGTAGCTGGAAAGGTGTTGACAACACAGCAGTGCCTTGGCTGCTGCTGAGCAGTGCTGGCACAGCACCAGCCTCTCTTTTCATCAGTAGGCTGGGATGGGCAAGATCTTGGGAGTGGACAGAGCCAGGACAGCTGGCCCAAACTAGCCAAAAGAATATTTCATATCATATTAGGTCTGGTCAGCAATATCAGCTAAGGGAAAGGAGGAGGAAGTGGGGGGGCATTTGTTATTATGATGTTTGTCTTCCACAGCAATTGCACATACAGAAACTTTACTTCCCAGGAAGTGGCTGGACATTACCTGCTGATGGGAAGTAGAGAATAAATCTACCGTTTTCCTCTGCTTCCACATGCAGCCTTTGGTTTTGTTTTATTAAACTGCCTTATTCTTGACCCATGTGTTTTTTCCATCTTATTTTCTCCCCTCCCTCAGTCCTCCTGAGGAAGGAAGTAACAAAGTGGCTTGGTAGGCACCTGGCATCCAGCCCGGTTCAACCCACCACAAACTCTTAATTTTGCACAAATTCTAATCACCGGCCTTCTGTGAGCATACCTAAAGGGGGCTGCAATATGTTTCTGCATTGTTTCCTTCTAGACCTCTGCTTTTCCTCATGACAGCACTATTAACACACAAACCTTCTTTATGGCTGCAGTGTTGTACACAGGTAACAGCTTTTCAGTTTGCTAAAGCTTGTTAAACTCAAATGGTCGTTCATTACAGTAACAAGACACATCAATCACCACAGGATAACCCTGCCCCTTTCTTCATCTAAACATTTGTATTAATTGCTTAGAAAAAGAAAATTATCTTGTTAAATAAATATCCACCTATTAAATGAGAAAACAGGAAAAAAGACATTTTTATAAGCACGGTGGTGATTTCACAGGGCTCAGAAGCCCGTTAAACAATTCATCCACATGGGGATTTTTAGGCTCCTATTTCATTCAAGCAGATTAACTCTAGAGATAATCACAGTCTTCTGCTGCTTCCCTTCTGCTCTCCATAGTTGTTTGAGAATTCTCTGAAGTAATTGAAATTTAAATCTGTCTTATGCATTGTCCCAAGCAAAGTTGGGGAAGGTTTGGCAAAGCCCTCTTCTTGAGAAGGGAGGGGTGCAGATGGTTGAGCTGATAAGGGTGTGGGAGGACAATGAGTGTACAGCAGCATCAGGATGAATTCTTAACTTAAAATTAGTTCAAAACTAGGATTTGGACGACTACAACTTGTCATTGCTTAAGGAAGCTCCGTGTCTGTAACTTAGTCTGGCTCAGTGGAAGAAGCATAGGATTGGAAGAGATGGGATTCTGTTTCTACATTTTCATTGCTCAAGTATCTTCAATTGCTTCTGTCTCTCCTCTCTGCCCGTTTGGATCTCCATAAACAGTAAGCTCTTTGAAGCAGAGACCATCTCAACACATGCTGTGCAGTTACAAATCACTGTCTTAACACTTTTGCTCATTTACACTAAAGATTTTACCTTTCAAGGATACATTAGTGGCTACAGCACGGCATACTTTCAGAAGTGAAACACCCTGTACATTAATACTCTTGTTAATCATGTTCAGCTTATTTTAGCAGCTAAAAAAACAGCAGGAAAGGATGTTGATCCCAAGAACCCTGATTTTTACCTTATAGCTGTCTCTTAAATCTTGCTCAAAGACAAATAGTGGAAATTAGATGGATTTTCTTCATAGACAAAATTTCATCTGCTGAAAACTACTTCTGTCACATGAGCATTTGATGGATGTTAAATACATTCAGTGCAGACAGCTTGGTGTGCAAGCTGCAGTGCAGGCTGCAGATTGAGCTCTGCCAGGACAGGAGCCCAAGCCCAAGCGCAAGGCTGTGAACTGCCAACCCCTTGCACAACTAAGAGCACAGGGACCTCTGGCCCAGCCAGGTGACCGGACACTGAGACACAGCAGGAGCTGAAGGCTCCGGATGAAAAGGGAGACTTTGGCGCGCTTAGACTGTGAAGGTATAAAAGCCCAGGGGTTCCTTTGTTCAGGGTCCCTCCTCGGAGGCACCAGCTCGAGCTGTTATCTTGTTATTTAGTTATCGCACCAAGATTAAACTATTTTAAGGATCTGGACATCTGAGACTTTGTTACGGGAAACTTGAGGTTGAGCTGGTGAGGAATCCTGGTCTGACTGTGAATGGGGGTGGTGTAGCTGTGAAGGGGCTTCAGTCCCAGCTCAGGTGCTGTGAATGTGACTGCCAGAATGGCTCCTGGGTGGTTGGACAGGCAAGCTTCCTTAGCACGGAGATCCCCTGTTACAATCAAAGAGTTTTTTTCCCTGTTCCCTGAAACTGGATGAGACTTATATGCCTGGGCGGTGATGTCTCACGATGCACCTCAGTGTTTGATTAAGAATCAGAGAATTCTCCTGAGAAATTATTTTGGGAAATTCTTTCCCTTCTCCCTGCTGATGTGCAGACCATGGCAGAACTACTTGGTGCAATAGCTCTCCTGCTCAGGCTACTTGGCTCTCCTGCTCAGGTTTGCCAAATGACTCACACTGTAACAGGGACAATGTGAAAGTTACTCCTGATGTCTCTCTTGACATTTGGGGTACTTTGATCTCACTGCAAGGTGTGCAGCTCTCTCCATTAACTGATCACCTATTTAGAGACCTGAGCACCAGCTGAGATCTTCAGTATTTTGACAGTCTCTTTTTTTCTATCAGCCCTTTAGCCTATCATTCATAAGTAGTTTTACCATCTCATTTGGGTGTTGTTAGGAGATGAGTTTCTAAAATACTGCGTGTTTCTAAACTACAATAAGATGAAGGCCATACACAACGGATACTAGCAGACATCAACTCATTGTTCAAAGCATTACCCCTTCACTCAGCTAGAAAGTAATATGTCCTCTGACCAGGGGATTAATTTTACTCCTCTTATGACACTAGATCAACTTAGATCAACTAAAACATTAGGTATAAAGTTTTAAATACCTCTTTAGCTCCCCTCCAAATATTTTGCAATAGTTAGTGAATTAAACTGTATTTTAAGCTGTCACCTTCTCATCTCAAGCATCCTTTATTATTTTGGAAGATGGCAATATAAAGATGATGTAAAAAACTCCTCTTTTTCATTTACCATGCACAGAACTAATATTTAATTGCTCTTTAAAGCTGAATGATGAGCTAGAAGATGACATACACCACAGATTAACCAACATTGCCACACAGGCTACATTAACAAAAAGGCCACCCACACAATAAAAATGAGCTATTCTGCTGCAAGAGGTAAATCACATCGCTGAAGGACATAACCTGTACCTGCAACAGACACACGTGTAAGAACGTTGTGGGTTTTATTTGGCATAGCACCACCACATGTTGGCTAGAAGCACCAGCAAACCCCAGAACAAAGCGTTAAATGCTCAGAACCTATTCACCTCCACAAAGGACCTGCTGGACCAGGGATCTAACCACAGGGAAATGCTACTGCGAGCCCACTAAATGGGAGCAGGCAGAGGCATGAAAAAGGTGAAGATCTGGTCCAATTTCCGCTACTCACCATCCAGAGCATGGCAGTGTGGGATGGGCATGTAATAACTGAAGGATGCATTAGGGCAGCAGTGAGTACCTGCATGCCCATGGCCGGGGGGAAGCAGGGAGGCAGTGTGAGTCACATGCCTCTGAGTCACTGTGCCTCCTGGGCCAGTCCCCTGGGGAGCAGTTTACAATTACCACGACCTAACTTTTAGTCATCAAGAACATACATAAGTGATGCCTGAGCAGAGCCAAGGAAGGCATCTGAAGTCAAGATGCAGTCAAAGAGGGTTATGAGTAAACAAAATCCAGATGGAGTTTGAATAACTATACCTCAGCATAAACCAATTAAATATTTAGACCACTCTTTTTCGTTCTTCTCCTTTTAATATTTGTGTGGTGGGAGCTAAGCTGATATGTATGTTAGAAAAAATGCTGGAAGTAAAAGCATGCAGTAGAGGAGCAAGTTCCAGCAGAGCCACATGGGGAGACAGCTTTTACTCTAGCTACCTAGATTAGTTTTATAAGCACTTCTATGCACAGGTGATATGGATGCACTCATGTACTTCGTGTACAAAAACTAATTAACTGGTATGTGGACCATATTAGAGAGAATCACTCACATCTTAACACTAGCAGACCAGTGCAGCTATTAATTAACATAATGCTCATATTCTGTAACCGTTTCCTACATGATTTTCTCTGTAGCATCACTGAAGATAATGGGGACTTTGAGTCTGTACATTATAATCAGGAAGAAAAGTATGACTGCATAATTGCAGTATGGATTTTATTTTCTGAACTCACTTATGTCAGTAATGTCAAAAGTCAACTTCCTGAACTTCACTATCTTATCCTGAAGATTTCACATACCTGAACTCACAGTGTGTGTCTCTTTGCATGGAAGTTTTCAGAATTATTGTATCAGTAAATTATCTGTAAGATGGAAATTTCTCTTTTGTAAATGGCAGAGTTGCTCTGTCTGTGGACTGTGCAATCTTCATTGAATTAAGGTTATTTAGTGCACAAGAAGCACATCACAGCTTTGAAGACGATGAGGTCAGCTTCTTCATGGTTCCTCCTTGGGAAAAAAATCATGCTAGAGAAGGAATTTTCTGGTGTTTGTTTTGCTAAAATGGTCCCTTCAAGATACTTCCGCTTGTTTCAAATTAGGGAAAACCCAACTGCTCATTTTACAAGTAGATGGACCAATGTAAAGTGTTATAGTCCCACAGCAGAGTCAGTGTAAAGACAGATGTCTTCAGCTGCTGATAAAGTCTTTTGAACTTCCTTGGTTAGCCTTTTGCTGGCATGCTTTTGAGGGTTCACAGACCTCTCTGCTCCACGAGACATCTGTAGAAACAATAAACTAATAGTTTAGATAGTGGATCACAATAAAGAGTTGGAAACTTAGGTTTTCAAATATTCCTGAACCTGACTCAGATGCTTACATACGGTAGTCCTTAAGCTTATTTATGCTTTCAAAGTTTTTTGTCCTAACACCAAACATAGAAATTAATTTTTTTTGAAGTCAGTTGAAATCATAAATCATTATTCTGGGGACAGGGACCAGAAAATTGTTTCCAGTATACAGGAGCAAAGACGAAATTAACATGGAATGTAAAAGAGAAAGCTAGTTTCACAGAAAGAACCAATGGCAAATACAGGCTTCCTTTTTGGGTCAAATTTTATCTGACACAGAAGGACACAGAGGATACTCTTCTTTAAACGCCTGTAATAGTCCATCACAATTGAAAAAATTCTGTGAACTTGTAGGGCAGAAAAAACAAAGTCTACAAGCAGTACAGCATAATGGGAACTCTTGACAATGAGATCGGCATGAATGAATGGAGAAGGTAAACTGGACTTGACTGAGGCTTTATTTTCCCTTCTTCCATGCAAATACTGTTTCTTTGAAGTAACATTAGCAAAAGCAATTCAAAGCTCAGCTATGTGTACACAGCACTGTTATTTCTTTACAGCAACTTTTGTTGTAATAAAAAATGTAAGACCTTTTACCTTGATACAGCACTTTTCATCTTCAAAGCATTCTCACAAATACATTCTAGCTAATCTGAACACCCCTTAACACAGTTAAGGTTGATTACCATCACAATTCTGACTACAGGAGGGACAGGGTTTAAATTACTTATATGCATGAAAGTACTTGATGTCTGAAGAGGGATTAAAACTCAAGGGTCACTACGTCCTAATTGCCCACTATAGACCTTTTCTCAACTTTGGTTTGTACTGTGAAGAATCATCTTCTCATACAGATTGTTTTCTACATTTAACTAAATAATATACTATTTTTGTAATTAAAATGTTTCTTACACTAACAATAATGTTTCTGTTCATTTGGCCAATATTTCCAAGCTCTGTCAGCCATATAACCAAAACTGTTAAGATAGTTTTGGGGAACTTAAATTGTCAGGTCTTCCCAGACTTCTAGGGACTTTCAGGGTTTTCAGGTATTGACTACATCTGGACTTCCACAAAAATTCCCTTGAGATATAAAAAATTACTATACATTTAAGTTTGAAAGGCCTGATATATAAACTACATATTCTCATCTAAAGGTTCTTTTGTATTTTTTGAATGGTGTAAGGTGTAAATGAGACTTAATTTGTACACATTATTTTAACTTCAGCTAAGGAAACACTGCCCATGAGACACGGCCAAGAGAAATACTGAGAAATCAAAGCAGAGAGATTCAAATAATTGTGCATTTATTTTATTTTTGAAAAAATCAAACATCACTAAACTGTTCGTTTTTATTCAGATACATGGATTTACAGTTCATCATTTGGAATATGAAGTACAAAGTGCAATCTCTGGGAAAATACAGAGCTATCACTTTATTTCAAGGTTTTCTTTTCTGTAATGTCATAAATGGAATTGTGAACTGAAATTGCAATCTCTCTAGTAATCCTGTAACAAGTATCTTTTTAATAGTTTATGTTCATTGTGTTTTCCTGAACATTTTGGTTTTGTTGGGATGGTGTTCAATTACCTGCTTCCAATTTCAAATAGCTGCTATAGAAAGCTGACTACTCACAATGGTAAGTGTAGTGCTAAAGATTTCTGGATTACAGTTTCCTGATGAACAGTCACTGAATTGGTTTCCACCCTTCAATCCTATAACAGTATTTTAATTTTCAGGTATTCAAAACTGAGATATCAAAAGCATATGGTGTACAGAAATGAAAGCATTTAAAATGTTCATTTCACAAAGCACTGTTTCTTACCTGTTACTGATCAGTTAAATACTTTTGAAGGCTTAAATACATGTATGCCTTAATTTAGGTTGTAAGATGATACAAGTAATGGGAACTCACTAACTGTTGATAAACACCTCACTTGAAGATGTGCAAAATTTCATATTGATACAGGTTTTCCTTCTAGTAAACTGCTAAACTGAAATTCACATCGTCTTAAATGTGGAAAGGTACATCAAGAGCGCAGTTTTTTAGCTCCTTTTCTGATTCTGAGTCTAACCTGTCCATCCATTGTCTGGACTGTGCCAAAACAGTTGCTCAGACTAGCCATTTTCAGAAACTCCATCTAATGAAGCTTCTTTTGAGCTTCCAGCTCAACATTTCTTCAAGTATCTATGTCAGTAACAATCCAACGTGAGCAGTCTTTTCTGCTTGCTGCTCTGTGTTCAGATCTAATGTGGATATATGGGCAGCATTATGCAGAGCAATATTCCTACAAAACACACAAAACATCGGAGAATCCCCAGGTATGGAGTTGGGAGTTTTAAAGAGGAGTAAGAACCAACTTTTAACTTCCAGTCCCTGAGAGTGCAAACAGTGACTACTTTCATACTATTTAAGCAACATGAGCTCTCATATTCAAAAAGCAAATAGATTGCATGTAGTTGTGGTCAAAGATGAATACTGCAACACAACTGACACAGTTTTTTATAGCAATTCAGCAGAGGAACATTGTAGGATTAAACAGAAATAATTGCCAAGGGTTACTCATTAAAAGATTCTGTACACTAAAAGTGGAACATCCGCCTTCAACAGAACGAGAAATACATGGTAAATTTCAGTCTTGTTGTGGTATTATGGCTACATACTGAAGCCATAAAAGAAGTTAGCTATGACTTCACCTGAAAAACTGTAACTTCAACTGAAGAAGTTAACCTGTAACATCACTCATGTCCTTCTTTCTCTCTGTCTTAAATCACGATTTTCCGATGTAAATTTCTTATCACGACGGTCTACATTTCGACCTGCAGTAAGAAGGTTTCAGCCGTGGTGACAAACATCCCAGCAGTGCACGAAGATCGCTGGCACACACTGAAGACAGTGTTTGAAAAAAAAAAGTGTTTAAAGGTGTTTAAAAAAAAAAGTGTTTAAGAAGTGTTTAAAGCTGCACAAAGCACATTCCAGCTGAAGCACAAGTTCAGCGCTAGCTGCTACTGCCTTAAGTTATTGGGAAAATCCTTTTTCTTTTGGTATACAAAGAACTGCCTCAAGATCTGAGCAGTTAAAATGTGGGACATATGCCCAGTGATGAATCTGAGCCTGCATTTACTAGCAGATACGTGACAGTTTTTTAACAGGCAGGTAGCACTGAGCGGTATTTGAGAATGTCATGTCTGGGTGGCCAAGGTGTCTCCAGTAGATAAAGCTGCTTTAAAGAAAATATGTCAAACACTTTTACAGGCAAGTACTTCCAATTAACAAGATAATGGCTATTTTTGAAAGCTCTACATTTGATATAAATATATATATATAATATTTGTAACTACCTATATAAAAAAAATGCATAAATATATAAAAACTATTGATGTTTCTCAAAATATAGGCTTATGTTATGGTAAAACAAATGTTCCTCCTGAATGTATGGACATGTAGCAACAAGAAAAATACCACAGATAAGAAAATTTTAATTATTAATACATAATAAAAGTGCTTACCTCTTTCTATCACTTGAAGCTCTATTTAGCCTGGAGAGCTAAACACGTGTAAACTTTCTATGTATACTTCAGAAATAAATACTTTTCTTTTCTGCAAAACATGCTCCTGTTTGTTCTCAGACATATTTTTGGATATTCAAAAGACAACCCTTAATTTAGAGCACATTAAAACTCTAAATTAATTGGGGTTTTTTATTTAAAACAAACCTCTTCTACTTCATTAAAAGTATTTTAAATTAGGAATTTTCATGTAGATTAGAGCTAGAATTTTGGTCTCATTTAGCCATTTTTGGCACTCCACGGCTAATAAGCACTGTTTTCGCTTCATGTCACTGTTTTATAGGATGCTTCAGGGATTTTGTGGTGCAGTGTAGCTCCACCTCTGTTAGCAAATTCAAGGATTTGAATGGGGGGGGGGGAAGTCAAATAAACCGCTGTGTTTCCAGGAATATGGAAAGGTGGTCTGACTGAAATATAGACCCTCTGAAAGTTAAATTTTCAGAAAGACCGAGACAGTGCTTAGCAATCTGAGCACACAGTTGCACCTTTAAGTAGACAAATTATTTCAATCACACCCACCGCAGCACCGCTCCGGTTCCACGCAGCGGAGGCTCCGAGAGTCGCAGGTGAGCGTGCAGGTCGGAAGGATTAAGAAGCAAGCAAGACGGGCGCCCTGCTCGCGAATCCAGCGGCATTTAAGCACGGCACGGGTCTCACTCGCCTCACGGTCCGGGCACTCCACAGCCGCGCTCCCCGGCCCGCGCCGCTCGCGGGCCACAGCGCGGGCGGGTGCTGCCCCCTGGCGGCGGGAAGCGCGCTCCCGCGGCGGGCTGAGCGCGGCCCCCGCGGCGCCGCCCCGCCCTCCCGCCAGCATGGCCGCCGCCGCTGCCGCCGCCTCGGTGCCCGTGAAGGTAAGCGCGCCTCCGCCCAGCCGCGACTCAGGAGGGAGGAGGCGGCGTCCACTGCCGCCCGCAAACCCTCCCCGCCTGTCGCCTCCGGCTCCTGTCCCGAGGCGGCTGCGGGAGCGAGATGGCGCGGCCCGCGCCGCTGCCTTCCCGGCGCTGCTGAGCGCGTGCCGGGAGGCGCTGCCTTCCTTCCTTCCTTCCTTC
>QWTY01032811.1:12904-27266 GCA_008033365.1 Pseudorectes ferrugineus | reverse complement strand
CTCCGGAGAAATCTCCTTTTCCGGGTATCCGACCCGGCTGCAGTGTGTCGGGTTTGTCAGTGAGAGGGACCGTGGCGGGTCTGTAGCTGCGGGCTGTGTTTGTAAACGTGCACGGAACTCTAACCTTTGGCAGAAGTGAGCAGTGCAAAACTTCCCCTCTAAGACTTGTCTCCTGTGTGTTTGAAAAGCTGCTCAGAGCGGTGATGGCACCAGGGGCGAGCAGGCCAGTGGTCAGGCTGAAACTTGGGTTTTTACAAACTATGCATTATTTTTCTGCGGTGAAGTAACTCCCAGTTGTTTTGGTGTGTAGAAAACAGTTACAAGCTGTCTTCAATGTACAGGTTTATTCTCTTAAGCATAAATTATACACAGCTTGTTGTTTATCTCCTTTTAAGCAAAATTATTTGTAATGCCATCCTCGCCCCTTTCTCAGTATCCCCAAAACAGAAGAGAGGAATACAGAAGGGTTTGTTGGTGGTTAGTTGTCAAAAAGACCCATAGGTGATGATGACAGGTACTAGTGTTTAAGACCCTCAGACGCACAAGTGTAGGCTGTTACTGCACTGATACCTCTATGCCTTTGGCTTAAACCTTCTTGGGGAAGTTCACCAAATACCAGGTGAAGAAAGGCATACACTTCAGTGTGATTGTTACTTGGACTCCCACAGAGAAATGGGTGGAATCTTTGTAGTTACTGGTGTGATAACTTTTTGTTAGGTTTCACTTCTGTTGCTCTTCATCCCAGTGTTTGAGATTGACTGTATCATGGTAAAATAATTTGTGTTTCACTGTACTGCAATGCCATTTTACTTGAGATTTAATTCCAGATACAGCCTCCATTAACTTTTGCAAGTTATATCCTTTGTGTCCCTTTGTAGGATGCAAAGTCTGGAATAGACAATACAGTTTTACATCTTTCCATTCTTGAGGTCATTCCTAGACATGAGGTCACTCCTCTGGCTTTTGAGGAAAGGTGAAACTGTTCTTCCTTGTCACATTCTCTCTGTCTTCCCATACCTTCAGTGCCTGGGCTGGTGGGTGGGAATAGAACTGAGCTCCCCTGACGGGGTGTTATGGTTTGGAAATGGTGCTCTCCAATTTAATGTTCCCACTGAAACCACTCCAAACCAGTCCATACCCACCCCCTGCAGCAGAATGGAGGGGAGAGTTGCAGGCACAAAAGGTGAAAATCATGGGTTGAGATAAGAACAATTTACTGGAAACAGTGAGATAAGAAAACAAACAGTAACAGCAACGATATAATAACAGAAGTATACAAGAGAGGCGACCAGCTCATATGCAACTGCTCACCGCTATGCAGAGCCCAAAAATACCCAATTGTCACGCTACCCTGACCCGGGACCCTGGAAAACGATACGAAGTGGTATAGAACAACCTGCAGGTCCTAGTAATGGCACTCCCAGGCTACTGCAAAAATTAATCCTGTCCTGGCCAGAACCGGGACATAGGGTATCTCTCCCACTGAGCCTAGAGCATCTGCATTCCTTTTGATAATTCACTACAAGGTTTGGAAAGCAGAATTTAGTATAGAATCAGATTTTTGTGTCTATCTCCCAGATGCAGATAGTATTTCTGGAGATCATGTAAACTAGGAGGAAAAATAATTGCCTGTCAGGTAAAATTAATTTTAGGGTTAGAGCTGCCTGCTCTAAGTTGACCTTACAGGACTGGAGAAGCAGCTGCTTCAAAAATCTCTGCTGGCCTAACTTTCCTTCCACTGGAGTAGCTCTCCAGTGAATTATGAGAGAGCCCAGCATTTCTCTAGCCAGTGTTGCCTCAGGTGGCCTGAGGGTTGTCCAGACTGCCACTGAGGTAAGTTTGCAGTGGGTAGGAAGGCAGAAGCAAACTCAAAATAGTCTAGCTCTTCTGTGCTTTGGGTTCTGTACCCTGGGAGCTGTGAGTATTTTGCAAGCTCATTGCAGTCTGCCATTTCTGACAGCATGGCTATTGGTGTAAAAGCCTACTCAGGAACTGAACAGTGCAGCCAAAACACGTATTGATGCCGCTGCAGCAGCAGGATTATGGAGCCTGAGAGCAACCACATGCTGACACAGGCCAGGCATGCTGCATTCTGTACAGGAACAGTCTGTTACTGTGATGGATCTGTGTGTTCATAATGACCTTAAAACACTGCAGTTCCAAAGGAACTTCTATGTCATGTATCTGGAGCTGCTCTCTCCAGCATTGCACTCTTTTCCTCAGTCCCAACAACTTTCACTTTGCTAGATGTGAAAGTTCAGTTCCCTTTTGTATCTTAAGTCATAGGGCGCTAGTAAAACAAGTGTTATACCAAGCTAAAACTAGTAAAGTTGCTGAAGGAACCTTTTTTCCCCCTAGATTGAAAAATTTAAAAAGGCACCATTTTGGTCCTGTCTTCTGTTAATGTAGCAATCATCAGTGTTTACTGAATGTACGCATGAACAGTGTTGAAGATGGTCTTCTACTGATTTTGAATTTTGTGATTGATCCTGTTGCATACCTTCCATGATTCTTAAGACAGTATGTTATTCATCCTAAAGTGTATGTAGTTTTCAGGGTTTTCATGAGTAATCCAAGTCGGAACCTTTGTGATACCTAAGCAACACAAGTAACATGGGAACAGACCCATCGACACTACTGCAAACAATGATCTAGGTCTTCCCTAAAGCTTGTGTGTGTATTCAGGGTCGGAGTATGTGGGTTTTTACTGCTATTTTCCTTTGCACTTCTCCTCCTGCTCCGCAGGGGGGTAGCAGAAGGAAGTAGGAGATCGGTTAAAACTATCTCGTCGTATCAGCATTTACATCATCGGGCGTGGAAAGCTTTGTTAGAGAGGTATTTGATATGTAACGAAGACCACAGAATCTCTGCTCGCTGAAAAGGAGTGCTTGATGAGCCAGCTAATACAGTGATGGAACAAATGGGGTCTCTATGAATGTGAAAGTAAGAAAACGCTAGAGTAAGAGGCAGCTGTGTGTGTGTTGTGGAAGGAGGGTGTTGTTTATTGAAGTGTGGAGGTTTTACTTGGGAAGTTTTCAGTCTTTGTGGTAATAAGTTATGTCACAATGGTTCAGATTTTGTTCTTCCCTGATAATCAAATCAGTCATGATATGTATTCAACTTGAAAGTGATACAAACTTTGGAACAACTGGTCACATTGAAGAAAAAAAGAAGCACTGTCATTTTCTGTGTGTGTGTGTTAAATGGTGACATCATTTTTAAATACCATTACTAAGCTTTCAGTTGTGAAAAGCTTGACAATAACGATTCCATTCAAAGAGTTACAAGTATTCTGAACTCAAGGGAAAATTTGACTTGATTTATTATCCCTAGAGAGACAAAAACCAAGTTACTTTCCAATCATGAACTAGAAACAAGAAAAATAGGATGCATTTTTCTTAGGTGGAATATGGAATCACAGGCAAATCAAAACACAACAGGGATTTTAGTTGGGAAACCTCTTAGATTTTGTCAAGTCAACACAAAAAACGAATTTTTTTCCAAAAAATTTTGTCTTTATTTTGGAGGTATAATCCATATAGAAATGCCTGTGTCCTGGTTACAGCTATAGTAAAGTTAATTTCTTCTCAGTAGCTGTTACAGTGCTGTGTTTTGGATTCAGAATGAGAATGGTGTTGATAACACACTGATGTTTTGGATTTTGCTGAGTCATGTTTATCCTAAGTCAGGGACTTTTTTCCCTGTCTCATGCTCTGCCAGGGAGGGAGTAGCAGGGGTTTGCAAACAAAGCTGCGAGGGAACATAGCTGGGACAGGTGACCCAAACTGACCGAAGGGATATTCCACACCATGGGATGTCATGCCCGCTGTATAAACTGAGGCAGATACCCAGAGGGACAGCCAGTCTGGGTTGGGGAATGGGGGTCTGGCATCAGTCAGCAGGTGCAGAGTAATTGTATTGTGCAGCACTACATTTTCCCTTTTTGTTATTTTTTTGTTATCATTATTATTATCATTTACCCTTATTACCATATTTTACTTTATTTTTCAGTTATTAAACTGTTCTTATATCAATATACAAGTTTTACTTTGATTCTCTTCCCCATTCCACCAGAGTGCAGGAGGAAAGAAAGGGGATTTGAGTGAGTGGCTGTGTGGTGCTTAATTTTCAGCTGGGCTTAAAACCATGACAGCCTGGTATTCAGTATGGTGGTTATGTGTAAGACTTTTTGTCCATATAAACAAGAAGCCTTTGTTTTAATGAATTTTCTACATGTATTTCTCACTCATTACAGGCATTCCCAAATAGCACTCTTCATTTTTATATTGGAAATAAATGTTTAGTGGCATTTTTGTGCATTTTTTTAGAGCTTTTTTTAATTTGGTATCTTAAACAGGAGAATCATGGGGTAAGAAATTGGCAAGATAAATACCAGTTGTTTAAAATCAGGTATTTGAAATGTACATTCTGGAAAAATGTGACGGGCATATTATGCTTTGTTGATCTGTAGTCTGGCCTCATCTCAAGAAGAAGATACATTTTGTAGCTGCCTGGTTAGTTTTTCTGGCATGCAGTTAAATGTAAATTGCAAGAAGACTAATATGTACTTTTTGTGTAAGATTGGAATTATCGGTGGAACTGGCCTGGATGATCCAGATATCTTAGAAGGAAGAACAGAAAAATATGTTGACACTCCTTATGGCAAGGTCTGTATAACCTTTTTTTTTTATTACTGAAACTTTTTGCCAGTTTTCAAGATGTTTGTATGCTTGAAGAATTTTCCAATTGGTAAATGAATTGTATAAGGGACGTGCTGGCACAACTGTTCGTTTAGTTGCTATGTTGTGGGATTCTTAGTTTTTAGAAACAAAGTATTGCAAAGATGATGTGCAAAGGAGTCAATACCTCTTCTCATTTGTAGATTGGATGAATTTAGAAACTCAGTCCTGAATTTACAATCAAGGGATAAACCCCCTCTTTCAAATTTATGCTGGTGTGTGACCTGTATTATCTGTCAGATCGGTCCAGGAACCTTTCTGAATTGCAGAAAACTGTCCTTTGAGGTACATGAGACACCTGTAACTACTGAGTTATGTTTTACATGCCAATGTAAAATCATGCTTATAGCCACATAATTTGAAAATTATTTGAAAATGAAGCTGTGAAACTGTTCTTGTGACACTGGTACACCTGAACAATTCTCCTTCGCGTTGCTTCTGTCCTTTTCCTCAGCAGAAGGAAGTGGAGGTTAGGGCTGTTACTCTATACACAGCGCTGAGTGCGTTTTGAAGGATAATTCCTGGCACAAATCATTGTGAAGGGGGATGAGAGTAAAACTGAGATATCATGGTGTGAATCCAAACATGAATTCAAGATAATGTCCTGAGTTGAAGTGGGACTGCTAAGCTGACCTGGGTGGAGTCAGGTCACAGCCAGAGAAAGAGAGCACAGCCAAACAGCAAGCTTTTATCCTTTTACCTGTAATGGCCTGTCTTCCTTCTCTCTCTCTGTAGATCTGAACTTCTGATATTTCCTCCTGTATAGAATCATATTAACTTCAGCGACTGAATGCAGTTTTCATCCTCATGAGGAGCAACTGATGGATCAGCCTTAGTGTAAGATGTGCAGAGCTTAGTCCACAAGTTACAGTTGCACAAAGTGCAATGGATTTCGATTGAAGCAGAAACAAGCCTCACAAATTCAATTGGTATTATTAGGTGGATCAATATTCACTTACTTTGCTGCTAAGACTATTTAGTATTCAGGAAGGAAGTATTACACAACCTGCCACTCATTTTAGAACTACACAGTTGAGAGGAGCAGCTATTGCTGAATGCAAGAGGGCAATTTTATTTTTATTTGAGTGTGCCTGGAAAAGTTTAGAAATTTATTGTTTGTTAGTATTTTTTCCTAAAGGTATGTTTTGTTCTTGAGTCTTACTGGAATAAAATCAAATTGGGACTTTTCTGCCATAAAGATACTTTTTCATAGAGCTGTGAAATATTAGAGATAATCTGCCTGAAATTTTAAGAAGTAAAGGGCTTAATCTAAATAAACTTCAGAACTTTGTGGTCTTTTATTTCTCAAGAGAAACTGAGATGAAACATCAACCTATTTAGTTCAGGCAAAACTAGAAGGAATGAAAATGAATGAACATCAAAAGGAAATTACAAGGCATAGTTAATAGAATGTATGTCCATTTTCTTCTGTCATGTAAAAATGCAAAGTGTACAATTCCACTTTACTTAAATCTTAATGTTTCATTCTTAAGTTTCTAGGCAAGGACATAGCCAAAAGATTTTTGACTAAACCTTTCTGGGATAGATGTTCCTTGGCACCTTTGACATTTGACAGCAGCAAAATACATTTTTCTTTAGTGAAAAATGCTGTTTTCTTTTCTTTTAAAAGATGAATAATAGCTTATGTTTTCTTCATACAGAGTCCTTGAATTCTCTTCTGCTTTGGCCTTCTTGAATCATAAGAATCATTTAACAACCAAATTTAGCATTAGGGAATATGGGAAATACGGAACAGTTTAAAGGAAACTGTTATGATATTTTGTTGCTGTTCTCTATGTTGACAGTGGTCCTCCTATGATCTTTCAAGTTACATTAGTAATAGAGAAAATGCAGTACAATAGTTTAAAAAAAAACTAAGTAAACTTACAGCTCTTAATATTCCAGCTGTCTTTTCTCCTTTGTTTGCTTCCACCATTTTCAGTGCATCAAAAATTTGGTATTCTATGGAAAATACTCCAAAACCTTTTGGGATTCTATCTCCAGATATGGAAAATATTATTCTCCTACAGGATAACAGATGCTGTTCCAAGCAATTTTATCTTCATCATTGAATTTTGAAGCTACTAAAAAGCTTTGTTCAGAATATATTTTCAGTTAGATTGTCTCACTTTCTGGATGACAGATCTTGGTCCTGAATCACTTTCCCTGGTGGGCAAGAGGTCTTCCTGCTCTAGAAGATTATTCTAGGGGCTCCCTCTCTTTTTCTGGTCATAAGTATATCTGGCAAACAAAGCAGGGGTAGTTCCACCTTTCAATTGAGCATTTTTTGCTTTCATCAGGAAAATCAGACCATGTAATGTAATACTTAAGCTCCTCTTCCGCCTCCGAAAAAAATGTACATAGTTTGGTTCCTAAACTACCTCACAGGTTAAATGGAGGCTTGCATAACCTCTGAAATACTTTTTCATTGCAAGTGTTCCATGCTCATTCTGTTTTCTGTTCCAACTAGCTTCTGAGGTGAGACCAAGGAAAAAATTAATTCTGTAGACACCACATGAACAATATTCTATGCATATTTATGTTATAGACAAAGGGGATTTATTCCAATTGTTTGTTATTGTAATAGTTTGGGGTTAATTGCCCAGGGTTCTATTCTTTCTTTTCTGTTTTGCAACAATGAGTAATATATATCTGACTTGTGTTTTGTGAAAGGAGGGAAGTACTTGTTAAATACATTTATGAATTTTTAATGTTTGAGAACTTTTTATTGGACCTTTTATTAAATCCTCTTTAAAAAATACAGTATTAGAGCTTTGAATTCAAATTGTTCCATTGAAAGTTTTTATTATTTTATAATCACTCCTGGCTATGACTGAGATAATAGTAAAGAGGTAGAGCACTTGGAAAGAACTTGTGGGAGAAAGAGAGTAAAAACAGAAGTACACACTAGCTATGTTACGTGGTTTGAAATTTCTGTTACTATAACTTTATGCACATATCAATAGTTGGTCCAATCTTATTCAATCTCTTTACCAGCAACCTGGATGAAGGGATAGAATGAACCCTAAGCCAGTTTGCAGACAATACAAAACTGAGGGAGTGGCTGACACACCTGAAGGCTTTGCTGCCACTCAGTGGGACCTTAGGGTGGAGAGTTGGGCAGAGAGAAACCTAATGAGGTTCAACAAGGGCAAGTTTAGGGTCCTGCACCAGCTGGGGGAATAACCCCAAGTACCAGCACAGCTGGGGGCTGACATGCTGGAAAGGAGCTCTGCAGAGAAGAACTTGGGGTGGTGGATGACGAGTTCACCCTTGCAGTCAGGAGGGCCAATGCTGTCCTGGAGTTCAGCAGCAAGAGTGTGGCCAGCAGGTCAAGGGCTGTGATTCCCTTGGCCCTGGTGAGGCCACATCTGGAGTGCTGTGTCCAGATCTGGGCTCCTCAGTACAAGAAAGACAAGGAGCTACTGGAAAGGATCGAGCAGAGCCACAGAGGTGATTCGGGGTCTGGAGCATCTCTCTTGTGGGGAGAGACTGTGGCAGCTGGGCTGCCTTAGTCCAGAAAAAAGAAGACTGAGAGGGGATTTCATCAGTACATATAAATATCTCAAAGATGGGTACCCAGAGGATGGTGCCATATTCTTTTTGGTGGTGCTCAGCGACAGGACAAGCAGTCATGGCCATAAACTAAAACACAATATGAGGAAGAATTTCTTTACATTGAGGGTGGCAGAGCACTGGAACAGGCTGCCCAGGGAGGTCGTGGAGCCTCCCTTGCTGGAGACAGTCCAACCCTACCTGGATGTATCCCTGTGTAACCTGCTCTAGGTGAGCCTGCCTTGGCAGGAAGACTGGACTAGCTGATCTCCACAGGTCTTTTCCAACTCTAACAATTCTGTGATTGTGTGATCTTTATTTAATATCTTTTAATGAACCATGATGCAGTATCTGCAATTCTTTTCTTAAACTGTCCTTTCATCAATTAGCAGTGCTTTCTTTGTTCCAAGTATTTCTTTTGCTCTTCCATTTTTCTAGAAATCATGTGCCAAAAAGGTATTCAGTATGTCACCTGAAAAATGTGCAGAATGCATTATGTGAAAATCTGTGCAAAGGTGTCAGCCGGACAGTACTATTATGCAACCATCCTGAAGCCTTTTGGAGTGCTAGGATGCGAGCAGATAGGGAAGGAAACCCTGGCTGCAGCAACTAGATTTTGAAGCCTGTGGATTTTAGAGCTGTTATGTTCTTTCTGCATCGTCAGTGTACACCAGAATTCACTGGAGTTCTGTGGTGGGAATGGATGTCAAACAGCACCTTTCTACCCCAAATCTTTTGAAAATTGATGTCAACTTAAATCTACCTCTTGCAATAAACTCGAATCTGTTACTTATAAAGCAGAGAGCCCAGTCTTCAACTTGCTGATATTTTTGATGGGAGGCAAGAACTTTTGCTGGAAATCCTCTTTAGTTTTCAAGGGTATTTTTTTACCTGTTTGGGGACTAAGTGCTTATTACTTCACACAGCAAATCTGTGTAAACAAAACAAAATCCCAGATGCTAATATTTGTGAACCTTCCTTATTATGGAATGTTGCAATGGCAAATTGCCTTGGCCACTAGACAGCAAGGCTTTTGCCCCGTGTGAAATCTCACTCTTGAAGCCATGTATGCTTCAGAAGAGTATATGTAAGGTAAAGATTAAACACTTAAATATCAGTAGTTTAATATTAAATGGAGACTTGAAAAAAAAAAAGAAGAAGAACTACAGTTCTAAACATAAATTTTCTGGAATGTTCCCTTTTTTTAAAAAAAGGTAGTAAGTGTCTGCCAGAATTTAAACATTGGTGATAGAGTAAATTACAGTACTTTGGAGAGCTTTCGCATGAATAATTACCAAAAAGAACTGTGCAATAGGAAGTAGAAGGTGATGTTTTTATTGGAAATGGGAATCTTTAACATGGGACTCCTATATCACTTTATTGTCAATCTCTGCAGATTTTCAAGTGTGTAATAAAATCAACAGCTGTAAAACTAAACGCTAATTGAAATCTTGCATCTAGCATTATAATTTTATTTGTGTTCGATCAAGTAGCTGGCAACCGAACATTTTTGAATGCAAATGTGTGAGTCTTTCAAGACACTTGCAAACTTACGATCAGTAGATAAACCATGATTTTGTTAGTAGCTGTTTTAACAAAAAGGGAAGCTAGAACATAGTGTATTTCAGATCTCTGAAGGCCAGGAGCAGAACACAGCCCACAGAGGAGTTGATTTATTGTAATGGTGGTTGATGACTTGGAGGCTGCCTCTCATGGGCAGGATGACCCATCTCCATGGCAGGGTACATGTTCCAGCTGCATAGCTAAAATCAGAATGCTCTGTTGTCCTGGCTGGTTGATAGTCAGGAAGATTGTATTTTCTTGTTGTGTAACTGTGAGAGAAGTCCCTGGGCTGAGCAAATACAACACTGCTTCTGCCACTTATTTACCAGAATTTCTCTGTTACCACATTTCATTTCCCAGAAACAGGACTCCCAGCAGCAGGGAAGAGTGAGTTTTTCAGAAAGCTAGGGGTGAGTGAAGGGTGGGTTAGAGGAATCCAGAACTCTTCACACCCCTACTGTGAGCCCAAGTTAGAAGAGGGACAGAGAAAAGAATGGCAAGTGTTACGGAAAAGCACAGATTAAATGTGAATTATGTTGGAACAGGGCTTTATTAGAGAATGGCACCTACTTAGCAAAAAGAAACGGAAGTTTACAGGAAAGTGAGTCATGCTAACCAATTTAGTGGTAACATGTGCATGCTGCTGTTTTTGCATTTTAAATACTCTTTTCGTGTATTAGAAAGTGTTACAGTTTCAAACCCCAACGTAAAGAGTTGCAATGTTAATGTTAGTATGAACACAGAAAATTTGTGATAATCCTTCTGGTCTCAAGTTTGATCTTCCTGTTCCAGACTGTTTTACTAATCTGCCGTATCAAATTACAGAGCTGAGCTCAAGAAAACATGAGAATACAATGGTTACCAGTATTTTCTTCCATAACTGTTGCACTTATTTTTAGGTAGTAGTAGAGGTTTGTAATGTGATTGTCAGGCTGTAACTCATTCTTACATGCTTGTTTTGCAGCCATCGGATGCTTTGATTTTGGGAAAGATCAAAAACGTGGACTGTGTGCTCTTAGCAAGGTAAATGAGCATTTTAAGGAGGTTTTTATTATGTGTCTTAAAGTTTTCTCAGAATTTTTTCTCTTTTCACTAGGTGAACTGAATTTCTTGTCTGATACCGTCTTGCTCTTTGTGGTAGCAAAGTCCAGCACGAGTTTAGGTTTTTTCATGAGCACATTTGATGCTGCAAGGACTGAGAGTATTAAAAATGCTGTCTAGGTTAGAGAAACAATCCAGTGGGAGGTATTGCCCTAATAAGAATGGCAGCCTGCAAGGCCACCTGCTCTGATGGTAGGTAGGTGGTGCTGACAACCTCACGAATTAATTCATCTGCTCACTATGTTGGCAGATTTCCTTTGTGAAATAGAGAAAACATCTGCTTGCAGATGAACTGTATCTCTGGTACCGCTGTAAACTCCTCCAAATCATTCCCTTAGATTATTGAGTCTTCCTGCTGTTACCATTATTGCTTAGGGGCTGCATCCCCTGCAGTTCTCCCTTGCTATGTAATTTCTGTTCAGACATCTTTTACTATACTTGAAGAGACTCTGGAAGCAGGATCTGCAGATGAATGTGTGGAAATTTCACACTGGTGTTAACCATGGATGTCTAGGAGCAACATGCTACTAAATTAAATGTAAGAATACTAACACAGTTCGCAGCATCTGGGCAGAATGGACAGAGCAGGTGCTGATGACACAGTCCATCAGCAGGCCCAGTCAAGTCAAGGTGATTAGTCAAGCACAGGATCCATCCAGGGAATCCAGGCAGGAGCAGTAGGAGGTGAGAGACGAAGCCGTAGCGTGTGTCTAAAGCCCATCCCACTCTGGAGACAAACTACAGCATAGGTCTGAGGGCCGTGGGGGAGACAGGGCTGGGGACAGGCAGACAGGGCTGGGGACAGGCACAGCGTGACATAGCTGAGGCCAGGAGTGAAGACTGGGGCCTGAGCTTGGAGGCAGAGCACTCAGGCTTACAGGCATCAGGAGTTTGTGTGGAGGCCCAGGGTGAGACTGGCCAGGGCACCTAGGACCCAGTGGTGCACTCAGGGCCCTGATTCTTTTCATGCCAGTGTTTTTCCATTAAAGTTGCTGACTGCTTAACCATCTCTGCAACTACACTTCTGTCTGTGGTTTTACTTATCTTTCGTGGACTTTGCTCATGTATTTTATTATACCTGGACAACATTTTTCTCATTTTCTCAAATGAAATGCTAAGTCAAGTTGTCATAGCTGTGCTGTTTCAAACCAGACCTTGGGCAACAGATGTCTGAACAACTTGGCTGTGGTTTACCGCCTCACTGGGGTTTATGACCGTTCATATAAAAACCTTGTGAGTTTACTTTTAGGACTAAGGTACCTGCAAATTTTACTTTGTGTTTTGGCTTCTGAATCGGGTTGGGAAAAAAAGGCATATATATTCTATAAGAAGATTATGACAGCAACTGCAATAAAGCAATAAATCCATGTGCCTAGTAGCTTATCAGAAATGCTAATGACAACATGGGAATCCTGCCTGACAGTGCTTAGCCATGTTGTGTGCAGTTCCTGAATGATCAAATTCTTAGGACTTTCTGGCCTCTGAAAAAAATCAGTTGAGAAATTAAGTTCCTTCTTTTCTCTCACATAGTTGAAAATAATTTTCTGATGTGTTTAATCATGTAAGTGACGTGCTTCAGTAGCAAAGACAGAGATAGCACAAAAGCTTGTGCTTATAAGACCAAGTATTTCCTGTCTTGATGAAAAAGAATACTGCAGCAGTGTGAAGTCATTCTTTTAATTTATGAAAGCTGTCGGATCACTTTAAGATCAAAGAGAAAAATGTGATGATTCTACTGTTTTCTTTGGAAAGGTGACAGATTAGAACACAATGTGCTGTGATGTACCGCTCTTCGTGTGGGAGAATACAAGCAACGCTTCGGGGCAGAAAATTCGTGGAGGTGTATATAAATCTTAAAAATTTCTTATAGTGTGTGGAAAAGGGGTTTCAGAATCTATGGAACTGACTTAGAAAATTCATAGAAAAATGCTTATTTTACTCCTGAAGCTGCTGAAATAGATTTGAGTTGTATTTTTAAAATTCTTTTCGTTACAGTCTTGAACTTAAAATTTTGCATTTAAGAAGAAAATTATACCATTGCTTCTTAAATTGAATTCCAAGAGAAGCTTAATACATTTAGGAAAACAAAATATACCGGAAGTAGGTGAAATGGTCAGTTCCATTGCCAATATTATCAGGGAAAATTTGTTTCCTGAAATTCTCCTTATTTGGGAGAAGAAAGGCAATTTCAGTCTGATTTATTTTACTCTCTTGCAACATGTATCTTTGCAGACATGGAAGGCATCATACAATTATGCCATCGAACATTAATTACCGTGCCAATATCTGGGCATTAAAAGAAGAAAATTGTTCCCATGTATTAGTGACTACTGCCTGTGGTTCATTACGAGAGGAAATACAACCTGGTGATCTTGTAATAATTGACCAGTTCATTGACAGGTGAGTAAGAGGGAGGACAAATGGGGTTAAACCATGTAATTTAACATGTTCATGTTAAATTAAGTTTTTGTAAAATGAGATGATAGCCTCAGTTCTTCAGTCAAAAAGCGAGATTCATACAAGAAAATATGATAGGAAATGGGAATGCGATTATAAGAAGTTCCATTCTAACAGAGATAGAAGTACCAGGCTTTGAAGAAAGGCCATGAATGAACTAAAGTATAGCTCCATGGGAAAACTGTTCAGAAGAAGAACAAATCTTCTATTCTCAGATGTGGGAGAGAAACATAAATAAGAGCACAAGCCATTCCAAGCTTTATGAAGACTCTGAAATGAGATGGAGAGGTACAAGGAGGCATAGTAGGAGTCAGCTAGGAAAATATATGCCATAAAATATGAGGTCCTGCACAAGAGAGATAAATGCAACACAGTAGCAAAAGAGAGGAGGTTGTTTTAAAACAAGAATACATGCTTGCGTATGTTATTTGTTAAGAATCATAAGGAAGTAAATTTGTTTCCAAACTCTTTGTACGCCAGCCAGTCCTATCCTCCTTGATTATCTGACTAGAAAAATTCAAGCAAAGCTTGGGGCAAAATAAAGCTAATTTAAAAATCACCAGCAACACCAATAATTCAAAGATCTGGTTGCACATTTTAAAGGTAAATCTATTTTTAACACTTGGAGGTGTATTATTTGGGTATTCCACCTAATTTAAAGTATTTTAAATGGTTTATGCAGCTTCTTTGGGCATTTGTGGTGCTGCTGGTAATATTTCATTGCGAACTCAACATGTAAACCTAGATTTGTTCCTGTACTAGTTTGAAAGAAAACCAGTGAGAGACTCAAAAATCAGAACTACAATTTAATAGGAAAATTAAAAAATAAATGCAGTAGTACAGAAGCACTGACAGAGTCAGGATACAACCTGGCACCCTGTCAGTCAGGCTGATGGTAGCAGTCCGATTAGATGGTGGCTGCAGTCCTCTTGAAGTGATAGATGTGG
>QWTY01032811.1:0-12760 GCA_008033365.1 Pseudorectes ferrugineus | reverse complement strand
GCTTGGTTCCTCCCCCTGGGCAGAGCATCTCACAATGGAGTAATGTGATTTTATGAGTCGTGCAGTGAGGCTTGATAGCCCATTAACAGAAAAATATCTCTCTGGAGGGGGTTACCAGGGATGTGTCCTGGAAGAGATAAAGAACAGTGCCCCACCTGGTTTTAACAGATGGTGATAGAATACATACTTTTGGTTACATCTTACATTGTAACCTAAGACAGTTCCCCGCAGTGCAGTGCTACTCAAATTTTGACTTACTGACTTTTTTTTTGCACGTGTAACTGAAATACTTTTTTTCTTGTAAGAGTAGGTTTTAAATATAGTGTATCTAAATTACTAAGTACCCTGCAGGAATAAGCCCCATATAAACTGCTTCCTGTTATACTGGAGTTGATTTATGGGTGGATATCAGCTATATTGCTGACAATGCTCTTTTTTTTTTAGTATTGATACTGATTTATGTAGGAAAGATACTAAATAGACTTGGGGACATGGTTTGGACAATTGTGAGTCAAGCACCAGTTATTTTGACAGCATTATCACCTGGCAGACTTCTGGGTGAGAGAGGGGAACCTCTGATTGGCATTGGTAAACCACACCTGGGGTACTGTATCCAGTTCTGGGCTCCGCAGCGCAATTCGGACATGGACATTCTAGAGAGAGCCCAACAGAGGACCATGAAGATGGTAAAGGACTGGAGCATCTCTCCTCAGAGGAGAGGCTGAGACAGTGGGACTGTTCAGCCTGGAGAAGACTAGACTCAATGGGACTCTCATTGATGTGTAGAAATACCTGAAGGGAGGGTGCAAAGAAGAAGCAGCCAGGCTCTGTCCAGCAGTGCCCAGGATCAGAGGCAGTAGGAACAGACTGAAACACAGGAGATTCCCTTTGAACACCAGTGAACACTTTTTACTGAAGGTGACTGAGCACTGGCACAGGTTTCCCAGAGAGGTGGCTGAGTCTCTGTCCTCAGAGATACTCAAAGCCATCTGGATATGGACCTGGACAGCCCATTCCAGGTGGACCTCCAGGTGACCTCCAGAGGCCACTTCTACCCTCAACTGTTCTGTGTTCTGTGTCTTCATTTAGAGTTTATTCAGATGGTCACCAGTAGTAATGGTATAGCCTATTTATGAGCAATGTTTCATTTGGGCTAGTAAGTTTTCGTTTTGAGGTAGGCAAGTGGAAACTTGTTGTGACTTGTTTAATGGCATCAGGAAACCAAAAAGCTTCTCAGAAAAGCATGTTGAGAATGTTTCAGGGCGGAAAATGATATGTAATAGGAATTTAAAAGTCATCCCCAACTTACAGTTTAATTCAGAAAACTGATATGTTTTGATAGTCTGTCTCTATTGACAGCTGAATTTCTGTGTCTAGTCTTTTTTTCATAATGTTCTATTCCAGGGAGTGTTAGACTGCCAGGCCTTTGGAGATAGGGTCTGTATTTAGTCCTTGACAGCAGTCTCAGACTGATTGCGTTATATAAGTCGTTATGAAAACAGTGCTACTGATGGGAAGATGTTTCCATGGGACGGAATATTTTAGTTGTCCACCAAAGTCTGAAAAGATAGAATTTTTCTGAAATACCTTCTAATGAAAGATCAGGGTCCTGCAAACAGGATAGTCTTGGAAAGACGGTACTGATTGAATTTGCAAAAACAGTCAGTTATTTTTCTTGAAAGGTATTCTGGCTTCTGTATAGTGGTTTACCCATGCCAGACACTACATAGGAAAGAAGTTGTGGTCTCAGTGGCAAGGATTTACTCAAGCGACCATTAAAATCAGTGCCTTCTAGTATCCAGGTACCTTTTAGTATCTGGGCTCTCTCTCTATATATATTCTCAATAGGGAGAATTCCTGCTCTCAATTGTCCTTACAGGTGTGAAGCAAAAAGAAGGAATAGTGAATAGGAGTGGGAGAAGAGCTAGAACTGAGCAGAAAACTGTAGGCAGCTATTGTAAGTTGCTCTTCTCGGGCATGCACACTGTGAAATAATTGACAGGATTGCAATATCAGGAGTTATGTAGGACTTATGCCTAGCATGGGTTTGACTTACAGTGTGAAACATTGAATAGGTGTAATTAGAGCTATATAAAATTTCCTAACTTCTGAGAGCCTAATTCTGCAGGTCATCACCATACCTAGTGTTTGATTCCATATATAGTCTCTGCTTTCTTTATGCTTATTATTTTGTGTACTTAAACACAATTAAATAAATACGAAAATACATATGTTGTGTTCTCCTTGCTTCCAAATCCAAAAATAACCACTTGCTACTATAGGCTGCAACAGTTGTTCTCTTCTTTAAAAAAGTACTTTAAAAATCTGGGATAATCTTTTTTCTGCCTTTGACTCCTGTTAGCTTATTGCAGCACTGTTAGTCAGTTGACTACATGAGACTAACTGGGGGCTTTTGAATACTCGCTGTTTGGTTTGCTGCTGATATTTGGTAGGAAGAGAAGAGCAAGACAGTAACTACTTACTTGAATGACTGAGCTCAGTTGGGGAGATGTAGAAAATAGCTTCCTGTAACAGCTGCCAGTGTTGCTGTTCCTGTTCTCTGTGTCACAAACACAACTACAATTACTGCAGTATTGGTACACTGTAAATTTTTTTGTAGAATTTTCTTTTAGTGTCCCTGAAGATGCAGAGCATACCGAGACTGCTTTTTATACAGCCCATGCCAGTGTGAATTTACATTTTATTCTTTAATTACCAGTAGTTTGATAATTCAACACTACTGGAAGAAGGAGGAGGGTGATGATGAAAGTGGTAGAGGGCTGTTTGTCACAGATGGAAATGACTGGTTTGTTGATTTATTTGAGTTGGATTTTGCTTTCTAGAATCAGTCATAGTCAGAATTGCCAGAAAATCCTGTGTTACTATAATAAAACCAAAATGAAGGAGCAAAAGCCACCTTATTGTCTGATTAAAAGTATGACTGTTGCTGAAGGTACAGGGTCTTAATGGGGTTTAATTTCCAGGTGGGTTTTAAACTGCATCAGATGCAGAAGAGAAATTGTCTTAGTGCGAACACCTGTAGTCCATTGCTCAAAGCAGTTATAGGTCTTACTGTTTTTATTTACTCCCATGCAGTTTGTGTGAATGGTGCTAAACGTAGTGGGATTTCTTTATGAGGCCATGTAGTGATGTGACCATTCTCTTCGAAGAACACAGGGTATCTGAAAGTTAGATACTAATATTTATGCATATGAGATCTTTTCTTGGGCTTTTCTCATTGAAAGTGCCTGACTAACAACATCTGAAATACTACAATGCAGGAAATGGATTATGGCTTTTACCATTTCCTCGAACTCTAAATAATTCATCAGCAGACAAAATAGAAAAGTGTGGAAAATGTCATACATTCTATTTGCAGCTTTTCAGTATCCCATAAAGGAAAAATTAATATTAGTGTTTCAATTGATTTTAACAGCTGTATCCCATTTTCCAGATGTTTTTAATTTGTCCATCTCTTTCCTATTTTATAATCTCATTCTTAAGGTTACCCTATTGATGGTTTTTTTTGTCCGAACCTACTCTAACATGTAACTTGTATTTAAAACCTTCTTTTAAATATTTCCTAGTGACTTTATTGGGAAGCTGTTATAAAAAGCATTACCAGCAGATACTTTGTATTTCAACTGCAGATTGAATTTGGCTATTGTCTTTATTTTCTCCTGTAAAGCACAGTATGTGACACACTGCAGGGAAGAAGGTAGTGTCTGAGAACATTGTTCCAGATGGTTTGCACCATCCAATTGGGCGGATTACCTTGAGGCAGTGCATTTGAGAGTAGAGTGGTAGTGGGTAGCAGTTCCATGTGTTCCAAAATGGCATGCTGGATGGTATTTTCAACATGTTTTACCCTTTCCATCCATTGAAAGAAGAGAGGAAAAGGATTCTTCTGCTTGGAAGCTGGCAGTGCATGTGTGTGTGATCTTTCTGAGAACATGAAGACATCCTTTTCCAAGGTTTTTTGATTGAATTCACACTTCTGTCATGCTGCAAGCTGTTCCTGTAAATTCCTATCCTTTCAATATAGGAATGCAGTGATATGAACAAGTTCTATTTTGACTAGCCTTGTGGTACCGGAGATTTTATTCCTTCCCTTTCTTAAAGCTTACTTATATTTTTTTCCGGAGGTTACATGCCTGACTATTAAATTAGCTGATTGTTTTCCAGTAGAATCGCAGCACAGTGTGGCTGTTTGTGTCATTCAGGAGCAAATCAGCATTTCAGTGTCTTGATTTAACAGAAGATTTTCATAATGACTTGACAATGCACTAGTGGAATAACAGTTTTATACTCTTCAGCTCAGTTCTCAAAGGTTTGTACAGAGACAGAACAGGATTACAGGTGGTCATTAATATCATACTGATTTTTTCTTCCACTTCCAGGGATGCTGTGTTTTTTGATTTGTACCAATTTGTTGCTTTTTCTTTCTGTTGTTCTCTCTAAGCAAGTTTTCTGCTTTTCCAGGACAACTAAAAGACATTGTACTTTATACGATGGACAGCGTTCCAGTCTCTCAGGAGTATGTCATATTCCAATGGCTGAGCCATTCTGCACCAAAACCAGAGAGGTTAGTGAATTCTGTAGTAGTATTAAGAAATGTTGGTTTTATGGTACTTATTTTTGAT
Source organism: Pseudorectes ferrugineus (assembly GCA_008033365.1). Taxonomy (NCBI): domain Eukaryota; kingdom Metazoa; phylum Chordata; class Aves; order Passeriformes; genus Pseudorectes; species Pseudorectes ferrugineus. Next base: position 8,117 of record QWTY01032811.1, on the reverse strand, counting down.
ATATTAGTCTAATTGTGCATTCTTAGAATACAGAGGCAATAAGCACCTCTTTATCCTGTTTCTCAGATACATCATGGTGTTAAGGACAAAGGTAACATTTGGAAGGGATGGGAAGTAAAAAAATCTTGTGTCTGTCTTCCTAAGGGAGGTATGCAGAAGTCAGTTGGCAACATAGATTTTCCCAGAGTCTTAACAGGACAAAAGATCTTTATTTATCAAGTAACCAGCCAAGAAAGCCACAAAGTGAACAAAGCAGTTAGGATTAGAAATTAGTTCAATTTTTTTCGGAATAAAGCTGCACCTATGGTAGAGGCACTCTACATACTTAAAACAAATATTTAAATAAGTAGTACTGTAACATTCACAGAAATTGCAGTATTGCATTTGTGCTTTTGTGCATTGTAGAGGTGGGTGATGGTGGAGAGTCAAGGCTTAGGATGTTAAATGTTGAAACAAGCCAAATTATATTCGCCTTTTATTCTTAGTTGTTGCTCTCAGTTACATCACTTCATGATTTTCAGGCTTCTCAGACTAGAGAGTGTGAAACACTTCTCTATTTTTCAGCACCTTTATAAGCTTCTGGGAGGAGTGTATCTGATTAAATACGTCACCTTAGTGTATTCCTAGAGTTGAGGAAAAAGGAAGGTGAAGATTGAACTGCGTATTTTGTGGTGTTGTGGAATGCTCTGATCAGAAGCTTCAAGGAGGTACATTCTTCAGAGGAACAGGAGTACTTACAGAATCAGTCATATTCATCTGAGACCTGCTCTCTGCAATCAAGACAAAGCTGAATTGTGAAGCAGGTGGCCCAATCTATACCCAGAGCATGTACAAACATTTGGACTACTAAGTTATTCTGCTTTTGTCACCAATTCGCTTCAGTGTCATTATGGGCTATTTTTGTTAATTGGCCACACTGTGGTTTAGAGATGTCCACACTGGGAATCAAGGTGTTTTACAATGAACTAAAGTCTCATTAACAAACTAACCACTGCATATTATACAAGTGCATGCTTTTGCCCTTCTTCCATTGAGCAGCAAATTATGCAAAATACTTTGCATTTTTCTTGCAAAAAGAGCCTAGCCTCATGCTCTTACCAAAGATTAGTTGGTATTTAGTTGCTTTCTAACTGTGAGCATGATGTCATGTCACAGCAGATGCAAGGAGTTTATTAAGAAATGGATTAAAAACTGTTATTACTTTGGTGATTGGCAGTACTTCACACTGTCATTTTTTAAAAAAAGTAAGTACTCATACATAAGACATTTCCTGAGACTGCAGGAAACATATGCCAAGACTAGTTTTCTTTCAGTTGTTAACTAGCTAGAGACAATGTTATTTGGGTTTTGCATTTTTTGAAAAGCCAGCAGAGATATGTGCCTTTTCAAGCAGAGAACAAACATTTAGGTACTTCCCAGTCTCACATGTGATCATTATCTCATTAGCCTGTGCATTCTAATCAGCCTAACAGATGTTTTAAAGAACATGTGGGTTTTGAGCTCTTTGTGAGGCTGAGAAGGAATATTTTCACTTCATTTGAAAATACCAGATAAAAGTGACTTAAATTTTTTCCTAAAACTATCTCTGAAAATTGTTGGGATAATTTCAGCCCAGTTTGTCCCAATTCAGAGGAATTTCATAGATAAATGCAATAATAATAAAGCCAAAATTGGGAATGTAACATATTTAAGGAATTTTTCATCAAAACATCTGAAAACTTCATATTATATTGCATTTGTGCAAATACATTAAAATACTCTGGTTTAGTTGGTTTATGCACTGTAAATTAAATGAGAGTCTAAATGGAGTTTATCTTTTCCTCTGTGAAGTTTCGAATAACATAGGGTATTTTGGGTATTGCTGCTTTTAGAAACTGAGGCTCAACACAGCATCTTATAGGCAGTAAAGTTGGAACCTTGTAAAGAGTTTCAGAAAGGTACTGCTCACCTGTGGTTTAAGTCATGTCAATTTGTCTGTTGATTTATTAACAATGTAATTAACTGGCATTCAGATAAACATATATTCAGAATTAATAGCCTCAATAAACCAAAATATTAGATCAACTTACAGCACAGAATGAATCACAGAATATTAAGGGGTTGTAAAGGACCTTAAAGATTATCTAGTCCCAACTGCCACTGCCATGTGCAGGGGTACCTTCCACTAGAACAAGTTGCTCAAGGCCTTATCCAACCTGTCCTTGAACACTCCCAGTGTTGCGGCATCCACAACCCCCCTGGGCAGCCTGTCCCAGTGTCTCACCACCCTCATGTTAAAAAATTGATATTGCTAGGTTGCTATGAGTTTTCCAAGCAGCCTTCTCTTCTGCAGGCTGAACAGCCCCAGCTTTCTCAGACTGTCTTCATAGGGGAGGTGCTCCAGTCCTCTTAGCAATTTCATGGCCCTCCTCTGGACTTGTTCCAACAGTTCCATCTCTGTCTTACAGTAAGGACCCCAGAGCTGGATGCAGTGTTCCAGGTAGGGTCTCACCAGAGTGGAGCAGAGGGGAAGAATTCCCTCCCTCTCCCTGCTGCCCACGCTGCTTTGGATGCAGCCCAGGACACGTTTGGCTTTCTGGGCTGTGAGTGCATGTGGCTGGGTCATGTCGAGCTTTGTATCAACCATCACCCCCTGCCAAGTCTTTCTCGGCAGTGCTGCTCTCAATCACTTCTCCTTCCAGCCTGTAGGTGTGTCAGGTGTTGCCACAACCCAGGTACAGGACCTTGCACTTGTCCTTGTTGAACTTCATGGGGTTCACACGGACCTACCTCTCCAGCATGTCTGGGTCCCTGTGGATGCCCCGTCCCTTCTCTCCAGTGTGTTGACTGCCCTGCACAGCTTGGTGTCAGTGGCAAACTTGCTGAGGGTGTCCTGTCCATGTCGAAGATGTTGAACAGTATCACCAGCACCGACCCCTGAGGGACCCCACTGGTCACTGGTCTCCACGGGGACACGGAGCCGCTGACCACAACTCTCTGCGTGCGGCCGTCCAGCCAGGCCTTTATGCACCGAGTGCTCCGTCCATCCCATCCAGGTCTCTCTGATTTGGAGACAAGGACAGTGTCACAAAATCAAGTTAACAAAAGCTACAAATTTCTGTATGTCTTTCTGTGGTTAATCCCCAGAAGCTCTGCTTTACTCCTACAAACAGTCATGCAGTCTCATGCACAAGTATCCTTCCTCAGCACATGTGGGTTATGTACATATCCACCCTCTTCTGGGAGTGCAGACTTACCTGTTTACATACATCTGCAGTGGCAGATGCGAGTTCTCCAGCTTCATGTTGTGCTGCTCCACAAAATCCACTGCTCCACACAATCCACTGATCCACATGCCAGGCACCCCACAAGGTCGTGTAACACACTTGAGCTGTTGCTGCTTGTTGCATGCATTTGTGTTGAGTGTAGGCTTCTCACAGTGTTTTGCAGGGAAGCTGCTCCACATGGCCTAAGTCGTGATGCTCAGAAGTTGCTTCTACTGGTGTCAGACTAGATTTTTCCCTGCTGCTGTGTTACGAAGGTCCCTCCTCGCCTACCACAATTTTTGATGCTGCTTTCGTTTTCTTTTCTAGCTTTTCTTTGTTGTTGATGGCCATTTTAAATAGATGTCATCATAGTTCCTTTCTCTTTCCTGCTCAGGACAGCGATGGGTATCCTAGTCCCATTTACCTAGGCTGATACCCTCTTATTCAAGCTGTATCAACTGGCATTATCCAGGCCAATTACTAAGAGAGAAAGTCAGGATTATTCTCCATATATGAGGCCCTAGTTGGAATTATAAAGACTAATGTGAAGTACATGCTATATGTCAAGTGTACAGCTCAGCCACTGGTGTGGGAAAATGTGGTAATAATTCCTACACAGATTCCCAGGGTACACTTTGAAGTATGTGCTTGTAGAGTTTTACTGTCAAAATGTAAATTTCTTACTACTGTTCTCACTAGTGCAGTTCCACCATGTGATAATGTAGTGCTCAGTGGAATGTTTTTACCATTCTGCTTGCAGTGTAGGCACAGTTTAAATGTGCAAAAAAATTCTGTTTCCCAGCCTTCTTGGTCTGCATTGAAAGCAGTAATCCTACTGATACTAACAAAACCAGATGAGTTCAAGTTCCTCCCTGTTGGTAGGACTGTTAATTTTTCTTGTTGGGTGGGGAACACAAAACTGGTCTTTGGTTTTGGAGAGCTGTAGCCGTATGAAGTACGACTACTTTGTGTAAAGCTAACTTCTTCTGTATGCAAGTTTTTGATGGGATGCAAAAGCAGTGCACGAGGGGAATTATTTCCTTTCCCTGACATTGGCATGTTTTGCAGGTTCTTATTGAGACTGCCAAGAAGCTGGGGCTCCAGTGTCATTCCAAGGGGACAATGATCACAATTGAAGGCCCACGTTTCAGCTCTCGAGCAGAAAGCTGTATGTTTCGCAGCTGGGGAGCTGATGTTATCAACATGACTACAGTGCCTGAAGTGATTCTTGCGAAGGAAGCTGGAATGAGTTATGCTAGTATTGCCATGGCAACAGATTATGACTGCTGGAAGGAACATGAAGAAGCAGTGAGTGAAACTTTTTTCCTCTGGTGTTGTCCTGGGGGATTTGGATGAGAATGTGTAGGTTTTGATAAGAGATAACATACTGTACTGTATCTGTTCGTACTTACGTTAGTATCCCTGACTTGTTCTTGATGAATGATTGTGAAAGTAAGAATAGAGTCAATTGTTGCTATCTCATTCATTTTCATAAACCTGCCTCACTACTAGCAAACCTTTGTTTCCTGTTGTCTGAATCAGGGGGTCTGTGAGTATGAAGCTCATGAATTCTGTGTATGACTTGTCTTCCTGTGATTGGTCTGGTGTTTTTTCTTTTGCAGCTCTGTGCAAAACAATGTATATGCTTTAGTTCTCCTGTTTGTTTCCAATACACAAGTGTAAACCATACACACACAGAGGAAAGACATGTACTATCTAAAAAGACTGTGGTATTCTAAGACTTCACTTCTACACTTCTGAGTTAAATTTGTTTGGGTGTTTAAAATGCATGCCATCAAAATTGAGAGACACCACTCAGTTGTATTGTATTTCTAGGTTTCAGTGGATAAAGTTTTAAAGACGCTGAAAGGGAATGCAAATAAGGCTACAAGCATACTCCTTACCGCTATACCTCAGATAGGCTCCATGGAATGGACCAACACCCTGCACGCTCTGAAAGTAAGTATGCAAATGAGGCTGATGAGTACCAGGGACAGTGTACGTGTATGCACACATAACACAGGTGTATGTTACAGGATGCTTCTGCTTAAATCAAATGTTTCACAGTAAATACTATAAGAAACCAAATCCATTCAAGAAGGGCAGACAGATTCTACACGGTTCTCGCAAGCTTTATTGCCAAAATCTAGCTTCAGTTTTACAGAAGTTTTGGAAAAGGTTAAAAAAATGGATAGCTATATATGGATGATGAAGTGTTACCCTTCATAAGACAGAAATAAATGAGATACAAAGTAAGATACAAATATATGTGAGTATCCGAATGAAACCCTGATCTTGGATCTTAACACAATGGAGAGTCAAGTGGCAGAAGCTGAACCAAACCAAAAACATTATGCTCACTTTAATATGTAGAAGAGGAAAAGTCTGTTACAAGGTACAGGTAATAACCAGTTTGAAGTTACTAGATTTGTGTTCTCCCATAGGTTTGAAGTCCAAAGTCCGTGAAAAAATATGGAAAAGAAAAACATTTCAAAATATATTGGCAAGGGAGTTCTTAGGCAGAATTTTTCTTAGACAAGGTTTACTTATGTTTTTTATCACCTGTATTTCACTGGCATAATTGAGATTCATTTGTGGCTATAACAAAGAGGGGAAGAAGAGTGTTAAAACAATTTGGATGTCTATCCAACTTCTCAACAACCTTTTTCTGACTGGGTTGAGATAAGGATATCCAACTTCTCAACAACCTTTTTCTGACTGGGTTGAGATAAGGACCAGGAAAGATCATTCATCAAATACTGTCGCGAGCAAAACAGGCTCAGCTTAGAGATATTAATTAAATTTATTGCTAACAAAATCAGAGCGGGATAATGAGAAATAAAATAAACCCTAAAAAACACCTGGCCCCCACCCCTCCCTCCTTCCACCTCTACCTCCTACCCCAGCAGTGCAAGGAGACTGGGAATGGGGGTTATGGTCAGCTCATCCCACTGCTCAGGGAGAGGAGTCATTCTCTTGCTGCATGCTGGAGACACTTCTCCCACGGGAGACAGTTCTGCATGAACTTCTCCAACGTGGCTCCATCTCATGAGCAACAGCTCCCTCCAAACTGCTGAAATGTGAGTCCATCCCATGGGCACCAGTCCCCCTCAAACTGCTGCAGTGTGGGTCACTCTTCCACAGGGTGCAGTCCTCCAAGGACAGGCTGCTCCAGCCTGGGAGCAGGGCCCCTCTCTCCATGGGTCTCCCATGGGATCACAGCCTCCTCCAGGCATCCACCCACTCTGGCGTGGGCACCTCCCCCACAGGCTGCGGGTGGATCTCTGCATCCCCGTGGACCCCATGGGCTGCAGGGGGACAGCTGCTTCACCATGGTCTGCACCACAGCCTGCAGGGGAATCTCAGCTCCGGTGCCTGGAGCACCTCCTCCCCCTCCTTCTCCACTGACCTTGGTGTCTGCAGAGTTTTCTCCTCACATGTTCTCACTCCACTCTTCTCTAGTCACAGTTACAACTCTGCAATCCCTTTTAGTTTTGAATTCTTTTTAAATCTGTTATCACAGAGGCATTACCATCATTTCTAATTGTCCCAGCCTTGGCCAGCAGCGTGTCCATCTTTGGAGCCACCAGGGATTGGCTCTGCCGGACATGGAGGAAGCTTCCAGAACCTTCGCTCAGAAGCCACCTCTGAACCCACCTCACTACCAAAACCAGGCTATGCAAACCCAATACATCTTGTCAGTGATTCTCATCTCTAGTTTAGTCAATGTCCTGAAGGAAAGACGTATTTAGCAAAACTCACCTGAGACAGTTTTTAAGCATAAATGACCAGGTCAGGTTTGTAGAATTCCAACCCAAATTCTTGAAATTAGTCTTTTGCAGATTCTTCATTGAAAAAATGACTTTTCATTAGGAGTGCCTGAATTATCTTTATGGATCTTCCTCACCTGGTTATCTGAAATAGTTATTTTAATGTTCCCTCTATACATATGAGAGAGGTAACTGACTTTTTCCTTTCCCCTTTGCATTCTTTAGGAAGTAGTATCATGGATGGATAGGGGAGGCAACAAAATTGGTATTGCTTCTTCCCTCTAATCCACAGAACTCATTTTCAGAGGATGGGACTGCACATTTTAATACAGATGCCTAGCTATACAGCAAACTCAGAGTTTGAACAAATAATGTAAAATGTGCTAGATATTCCTCAGGCACTTTTTTTCGTACTGGCATGAAAGGAAATGGTTCCCAAGGGTGGTATGCTGCTTAAATACTGAGGGATCTGCCTTCATTTCTGGCAGGCATACTTCAGTGAGCAGTGTCCTCTTGTGTTCCTTCGCGTGATTGTCTTGAATCTCCATTGGGAGTGAAAGAGAGCTGGCACTATGTTTGCAATGTTCCCCTTTAATGAACAACAGCTATTCTTTCAGTTCATTGTCAAGTGCTTCTTCCATCTCAGTCCCCTAAGTACTGTTTGCTGAAAGAAGAAAATATGATGCACCAGAGGAAGGGTCACTCTGTCCTAACGTTGCTTCTTTTCTTAAATAAACACTTCTTAAAAAAACACTTTTTTTCTTAAATATCTACTGCCTCAGATCAGTGATTGTCACAGTTTGACACTGGTTAAGTGCCAGACACCCATGAAAAAGCTATTCACTCATTTTCCTCTGCTATAGCTAAGCAGAGGAGGGGAAATTGAAAACTTCATTTTCATGAGTTGAGATAAGGATTATTGAAAAAAACGCTAAGGCAAAACAGGTTCAAAACTTAAACAGTATAAAGAAGATTTATTATTGACAGAATTAAAAGTAAAAAGGGTAATGAGAACCAAAGCAAACTTCCAGAACACCTTTCTTCCCCAGTCCCTCCCTCTTTCCACCAACCACGCAAGGAAACAAAACATGGGGTTTTGGTC
>QWTY01032809.1:4733-17748 GCA_008033365.1 Pseudorectes ferrugineus | reverse complement strand
TCCAGAGAAGGGCAATGGAGCTGATGAAGGGTCTGGAGCATAAGTCCTGTGAGGAGTAGCTGAGGGAGCTGGGGTTATTTACTCTGGAGAAAAGGAGGTTCAGGGGTGACTTTATCACTCTCTACAACTCCAGGTTTCAGCCAGGTGACGGTTGGTGTCTTTTTCTGCACAGCTAGCAACAGGATGAGAGGAAATAGACTCAAGCTGCACCAGGGGAGGTTCAGATTGGACATTAGGAGGAATTTCTCCACAGAAAGGGTGATTAAACATTGAAATGGGCTGCCCAGGGAGGTGGTTGAGTCACTTAAGGAAAGACTGGACTTAGTGCCATGGTCTAGTTGGCATTGTAGTTTTCAGTCAGAGGTTGGACTTGATGTCAGAGTTCTTTTCCAACCTAATTGATTCTGTGATTCTGTGAGATTCTGTGATCCTGTTATGATACATGTAATAGTGCACAAAAGTATAGTAAATAATAGGAATTGCTGAATTTCTTGGGAAATCCTTGATGGCAATCCTTCTTCAGGTTTATTTATTTAGACTGTGACAAACTCACTAGAACACATATAATGGTGGCGGATTTACAGTTACTTAGGTGACTTTCACTTTGACACAAACAGATGTGCCCACTGAGAGGCAGTCTTTACCCACAGTCCAATCCAAATACTCAGGAGACTGACATTTCTTAAATTTCATTCATGTGGGATTTTTATACTTATTCCATGTGGATTTTATTTACAAGTAATTTACCTAAGGAGACAATGAAAGGGAACTTTGTATTTTAGTCTCTAAAACATGTTGAATTGATGCTCTGTCTTAAGCAGTCATATCAATATCTCTAATATGCTACAGATACTAGCAAACAAAGCATTAAGTAACAGGGTTGACACTGTGAAAGGGAAAAACCATGAACAGAATTTTGGGATCATTTGTTCTGCATAGATACTAATTTTTGTAACCTTAGAGTTTTACTTTTCTACTCAAGACTCAAAAATGCAATAAAACATAGGAAAATAATACCTTTTTCAATTATATAAATTTATACTTCACAACAAGGAATGGTTTAAATGACTAATCCTGTGGAGTAAAAAGTAGAACTTATGTTTTTTGATCACATTCCCATTGCTTCCAAATAATATTCTGAGTTTGGTTGCAGGCTGTGTGCAAATCAGAGAAGCAAAGGAAAATCTGCAGTGAGGGATCTGGGTCTGTGTAGGAAAGGTTTAGCCTGGCATATGCTGCACACCAGGTTTTTTAATCCATTTGCCTGATTCTGTGTTTTCATGCTGTATGCTTACATCCAGTCAAAGGCAGAGATATACATGTTCAGCGGGATATGCAAAGTTATATCATGTTTCATGCAGTAATGCTGCTGTAGCTGCACTTTGCTCACAGCACAATTTGTAGGACAAGATAACACGTTTTTTTATACCAGCAACACAGTTGGAGAAACTAGATAAAACTTCTAATTTACCAACATATTTAGTGATGAAGAACTGAAGAAGCAGATAGCATCCCTTAACTTCTGCATTTCTTTACTGATTAGGTGCTTTACACAAATTTGCTACCTCACCAAATGGTCAGTTTTGTCCATTGCCAGTGACCCAAAGGAGCCATCATGGAAGCCTGCAATTCAGGGAAATTTTAGGAGATCCCTATTTTTTTTTTACCCAATACTTCTTCCTGAAGTCTGTTATGCCTTGGTCCACTTGGCAGGTTTAGAGGAAGGTTGTTTGATTTACTCTGGGCTGTGTGCTGGAGAAACAACAAAATTCTCAGGAGGTTCAAAACAAACTTTTACTTGCAAACTTTAGAACATTAAAGTAGAATAAGGTACTTGGCAAATTTTAAAACAACCCAGAGAAAGTAAGGCACTTCACAAACTTTAAGTTATCCAAACACAACAAGGCACTTAACAAGGCATTGACTGGAATTTTTAGTCCAGCGTACAGTATATTTTGAGAAGAACAAGGTAGGAGAAGAAAGAGAGAGAGAAAGAGCCAAAAAGGAGAGAGAAATGTGTATAGTCACCACCTGACGATCCAATGTGGTCTCAGCTGCTTTTAAATCCAGGGAAGTGGAACACCCCAGCTTGGCACATGTGTCACCATTCCTTTATTTTCTCCTGTTCCCTGGGACTCTCCTCCAGACATGCACCTGCACTTTAATGTTTCCAGCAGGGCCACGTAGTCAGCATGCACCATTTTGGACTGGAACAGAGACTGATTTAAGGCACCAGGGGGCCAGGGTGAGCCATGGCTATCCCACCGACACAGAGCTCACTCTGGTCCTCCCCAGATTTCCACCTGGTTCTTTTGAACAAGTCCGCAGGTCTCCTAAAAATTCCCATCCAGGTGGCCATGCAATGTGAAAAATGGAGCATATGAACCTAATCTTACCCAGGAACATTTTATTTGTCTGGCCTTGGAAAGCAAGGATATGCCTATGAAGTCCTTTCCTGGCAGAGATAAGTATACACTTCTTCTGCTTCAAACTGGACTCATGGCAGCTCTGTTTAGCTGCAGTTAAGAGTAGCTTTGTATTCAAACTAATGTGGGACTTGGTCTCTCAAGTATTTTCTTCTTTCTTTCTAAGATTTATTTTCTCATGAATTACATAGTGTTAGCCAAACTATGCAGCTTTTATCTGGATCTAGCTCATATTCAGCTGACTTAAAGCATAAGGCAGATGAAGTCACATCTGTGTAGAAGAGACAATACAAATTAAAACTGACCTTACACAACATGGGCAATGGCCATGCATGGCAGAAATTCTCTCCTCACTGAGCCAAAGGGCCTGTGGACATGTGTTTGGGCTATTTGCAAATGTGGCCTGGAGGTGGGTGGCATAATGGGGGAGTGGAGGGAGCAAGAGTGTTGGAAGGTGCCTCCACAGATAGGATTAACTGAGGAGCTAAGGAAATTGTTTTCTTTGAAATGACAAAATTCAGTTTTGCTATGGTGTCAAAAAGCAAGTAGCATGTAATCAATGCAAGTTTGGAGTTCAGAAGATATTTCAGTGATAGTATTTGACTGCATGAACATATTAAGAAGAAACAGAAAACCAAAACATGATGATGAGGTCATTTCAGTTAATAAATTAATAAACTGCTTTATGTACATTTGACCTTCTGGTGTTGATTAATTTAACATGTGTGAGGGGTCTGAGGAGAGCAGTTGCTATTATTAGTACAGTCAAGCATTGGAATCATTTGAAACACTTGGTCACAGCAAAAACATCCCTGTTTCTGTAGAACAAGAAAGATGTTGAAACTAAATACAGGAGCAAACTCTATAAGGAGACAGGTTTGAGACGTGTGAGTGTTTAAGACAAATATTCTCTGTGTTTGGCTGGTGTTGCAATAAAAGATAAGAAGGATAATTGCATGTTCCTAGAAAAAGAGAAGTTGCAGAAAAAATGCACTTGTTCCTGTCTTGAAAGTAAATGTGCTTAATTGCTTTAGAACTATCAGTTAGGCAGAGAGGGTATTTGATTTTTTACATGTGCTCCCATATACAAAGCTGCTCCGCTCAGTCTTTTTTCATTGTATATGTGATCTAAGTATACACTTTGCAAAGCTGGTTTTCAGAACTCTGTGTTCTGTCAACTTCTTTTTGCCTGCAGAATTACCACACACACATGAGAAATATTCATCATTTTGGGCCTGCTGAACTTTAACTGCTCTAAGTTGTGCAGCAACTGACCTGCAGTCATCTGAGAGAAGGAATGTAAACTGGGCTAGGGAGCTATCAGCTTAGAAATAGCTCTTTTTAAAGAACAGAAATCTGAAGTTCTTTGATTCTGTTATATCAAGTAAAAAGTAATCTTTGTGCAATGAGTGGCAGGAGCATATCCAGTAATTAAAACAATCCCAGAAAAAAATTATTAAGCCATGGGTATTTATCCTTCTCATACTAAATGCTGTATGTGTGTTATGATTTGAGAGGAATTCTTCAGTGCACAGCAGTATACAGTATACATTTTAGGAAGTCACAGAAGATTTTCTATTCTTGCAGCATTTTTTGGCACTCAACTAGTGGTACATAGAGTGGTCTGGATACCAGTTTAACTATAATTAAAAATACAGTATGATCATTACATATGACAAGCTTTCCTCACTGCTGTAGAATGAACAGTAGAAGACATTATTTTTGAACCTGAAAATTCCTTATTGTCTTAATAACCTCTTAAATACATTATTGTCTAAAAGCAATTTTTGTGCGAGAGGCTTGGTTGGAAATTAATTTGAAATGTTTTCAGTTTCTTTTTCTGGTTTCAGTTTGACACAATAAAACAGAAAGTGGTTCAGAAATTTCTACCCTATTAGGAATAATATTGATAGGAATAGGCAGATCCATTGGGTCAATGTGTGGCTCTGAGGCTGGTGTAATTGGAAAAAAATGGGGCTTTTTATCATGGGATGATCTATTCAACACCTGGTCTACTGACACGTCATGAGATACATCTTTATCGGAGGGAAGAAAGAGCTCTAGCGCAGGAGGTATTGGAGCTCATTGGCAGAGCTTTAAACTAACTTGGAAAGGGAAAATACCAGGCTTAACAGTTATGAGCAATGGGATCTCTCAATCTGCTTCAGGAGGTGTTGGCTACAATGTACCACACCTGGAATGTTTCTACACTAATGCACACAGCATGAGGAAAACACAAGAGGAGCTCAAAGCTTTTGCTGTATCCCAGAGATCTGACATCATTGGCATAAGTGAAACCTGGTGGAATGAGTCCTGTGACTGGAGTGCCCTGTTGGACGGTTCTATGCTCTTCAGGAGGGACAGGCAGGGCAGAAGAGGAGAAGGGGTGGCACTGTATGTAACAGAAGGGATAGAATGTATGGAACTCTCAGTTGGCAGTGGCACAGTTGAGAGCCTCTGGGTTAGAACCAAGGGGCAAACAAATAAAGTGAGAGTCTACTATACACCTCCTGGCCAGGATGATGCAACCCTGGATGTGTGGACAGACTGGGAAATGAGATGCTGGTAAGCCGAGACAGAGAAAGGGACCTGGGGGTCCTGGTCAATGACAAGTGGAATATGAGTCAGCAGAGCTGAAATGCTGGAAATACCCTTCCCAAGATGACACCTGACAGGGGTGGCCACATGGCTTGACGGACAAAGGGACAAGATGGTGTCAGATCCCTCCCAGGAGGGCAGGAGCTTACAGAGCAGTTCCAGTGGCAGATGAAGGTGGCTCATCTGGGGTCAGCGCCCTCCTCACAGCAGGGACACCAGGGTGGGCATGGCAGGTGAAGCAGTGGGCTGGGGCCATTAAGTGCTTTCTCTCCCCCGCTGGGCACTGCTGACCAGCCACCGGTGACCCAAACCAGAGCAGGACTATCATCTGCAAGTCCACTTACTTAAAAAAAGAAGATAATGTGATAATGTGTTCTGTATTCTTATTATGTATATGAGAAACTATTACAGAAAACATTATATTCTCTAGTGTTCATTGGAAGTTCTAGTCCCTAAATATCAAAATAATGCATCAGGCACTACAGAGTAATTTTTCAGATCAATTTCATAGGCGCATGCTCTTATTCCAGAGTAAACACTAGTGTATTTTAAATAACATTGTGTGAAGACAATTGGAATAACAGTAATTTTAGGAATAACTGATTTTCTCTGCAGTTCATTTTCACATGTTGGCAGAACCACAGAGCACAAGTTCTAGCTAGATAAGGAAGTCTCTGTGTTTGTGTTTCAAGTGACTGAAAAAGTGATTCAGTCTGTACCCGTGAACAAAGTCCGTGGCAGGAGGATTCACCTTCTGAATTCTATAAATACTTGAACCACGTTCTGGATTTATTTTTACAATAATGTTTGTGTACTAAAAGTTGTACTTAATACCTAATCTATGCTATTGCTTTAGGGTAGATATAGTTCTAGGATCCTTATCTTTTTGGCATATTTAGTGCATTTTTCTTTGTTTGTCTGTTTTTATCTAACTTAGTGCTCAGAGCACTAGTGACCCAGTTTCTTCCCCCATTTGTTTAGAGATGAGGTGAGTCTGTAAAGAACAGATAAATTATGACTACTTAGACATTATTTAATGCTATTTGATAATCTACATTAGCTGGCATGGTCCCAGTGATTTTATTATGTGCATCTGAAAACCCCTATCTGCGAGTGGAATCACCTTAAATCTTTACTGCTTGTTAAAGACCATGCAATTACTAAGTGACATTGATTATTGTGGGTTGAAAATTCAATCTTTCCACTAGCACAACAAAATCTAAAGGGTTTTATTTTCTGTTTCTGTTAGGTAGGGAAACCTTCTGCTGCTCTGCAATTATGGAGCCTTTTGCACAGAGAAAAGAGCAGTTAAAGCTTTCTTTATCATAAAACAAAAGTTATACTGATCACCAAATTCACAGAATCACAGAATTACTAAGGTTGGAAAAGAATCCAGATATCATTGAGTCCAAGCTTTGACCGATCACCACCATGTCAACTAGACCATGGCACTAAGTGCCACGTTCAATCTTTTCTCCAACACCTCCAGAGATGGTGACTCAACCACCTCCCTGGTCAGTCCATTCCAATGTCTAATCACCCTTTCTGTGGAAAAGTTCCTCCTACTGTCCAACCTGAACCTTTCCTGCTGGAGTTTGAGACTGTGTGCTCTCATCTTGTCACTAGTTGTCTGGGAGAAGAGGGTGACTCACACCTTTCAGGCAGTTGTAGAGACTGATAAGGTCACCCCTGAGTCTCCTCCTGGCTAAACAATCCCAACTCCCTCAACCACTCCTCACAGGACTTACCCTCATCATTCTCAAGGCTGTGTTTAGAAGGAATCTGGATCAAATATTGCCACATATAATTAAATAAGCAAACATTTCTTTGATATCATAGGTTAGAAATAATAGTAGAACTAGGTAACTTACCTATTAGCCCTTGTTGAAGAATGCTTTGTTTGTGCTAAATAAATGTGTTTATGTTTTAAAAGCTTCTGGCAAAACCCAAATTGCTTCAATTAAATGTTCTTTCCTCTGACACCAGACTTCACATTAGAATAGCTCTTCCAACCAATAAATGAAGACAGATCCCATAGTCTCGTGAAGATCTCTCTCTCTATATGTAAACCTCTGGGGGTTTTTTGAGACTGTAGACAGCATGCACTCTACCAACAGAGGTACTGCTGAGAATAATAATCATTTTTTATGACCAGCCTTCTGTTAGGGGTT
The DNA here is from genome assembly GCA_008033365.1 of Pseudorectes ferrugineus. Classification (NCBI taxonomy): domain Eukaryota; kingdom Metazoa; phylum Chordata; class Aves; order Passeriformes; genus Pseudorectes; species Pseudorectes ferrugineus. Next base: position 10,553 of record QWTY01032809.1, on the reverse strand, counting down.
GCAATTTTAGTATACCTGCTTTTTGATCTGCATATGCAGCCACTGATTCTCTAAATATGTCTCAGATTACCATTAACAGTTTTACTAGGAGTTTTTGCCTAACCTATTTTCTTTTAAAAAGACAATAGAAAATAGATAAAGAAAAGGAAAAGGCCTTCAAGGTGATTTCAGAGCTGTCTAGGGGGGCTAATATTTAGGCAGAGGTTTGCTACTGAAGCATTATGAAGCCAGAAGACACTCTTTGTCTGGAATTACATCTTGGTTATTTCTTTTTTAAGAGGATAAGTAAACAGTTATAGAATCATAGAATGATTTGAGTTAGAAGGAGCTTAAGGATTATTTATTTTCAACCCCACTGCTGTGAGCAGAGACACCTTCCACTAGAGCAGGTTGCATCCCTTTCCTCCAGCATGTGGACTACAACACACAGCTTATCCTTCACAACTGACTAGCCTTGTAGAGGAACACAAGAGACCTTTTCTACCATCCTTAAAGTACTAGCCATGGCTGCATGCTGATTGCCTCCTCAGTTCATGGTGACTCTGCCCTATCCTGTGCTGTGACTCCTACATGGGGACGTCTGTAGGCAAGAAGGTGGAGAGTTGCACGTTACTCCAGCCAGCATCTAGGTTCTGTGGAGTAATTTTATATTTCTCATCTTCAGGTTATTGCTAGACTACAAAAAAATAGAATAGTTCTGATTGATGTTCTGATCATTCTACAATGATCTACAATTCTACAATGATCATAGAGACCCATGCCTGATCTCTTCAAAGACAAGTAATAGTTCAAGCATATTTTTAAAGGTGTTGTCCAAATGCCTCTTAAACACTGACAGGCTTGGGGCATTGACCATGGGACATGGGGCACTGACCACTCAACTATTTGCATAAAGGATCAGAGGTTATCAGATGTGTTTCCCTTGCAGTAATATTACTTACCCAACATCACATATCGTTGGACCTGGAGAGTGTCCTAAATTCAGTTTAGAGTTTATAAATGGTCATGTCATCAAATTTGTGTGTACTTTTTGCAGGAAACTTATACCTGAACTTTAAGAAAAACTCTATCCAGAAATGTAGGAAGTGAGAAGCCACATTATTGAAAGCTTTTCCTGATACACCCCATAAGTGAATATAGATCCACCCTCTAGAATAAATTAATGTGTCATGGCAGATCTGCTTAGGTTCTTATCTGAGCTTCTAGAGAGAAAACAGTATGACACAGATCTTACTGTAGAAAACCAAAGTCCATCAGAGGAGCTTGTTTTGGACCTGCCAAATCAGCACATTCAGAGCAGAGTCCTGAGCTCTGTGTGAGTATTTGAACCTGGAAAAGACTGTAGATGAATTTTTGATAGTTTTACAAAGAAGATTTTTCAGCTTCTCTTTGCATCATTACATTAAAAGTCTTGTGTTATTGTGAATCTTGCAGCAGGACACAGAATGTCTGGCTCTTGTTGTGTAATGAGTAACAAAAGCAACATGTATCTTTGTTCCAGATCTAAATGAAGGTGCTAACAAAAACTGTTTATTGGGTACTATGCCAGATACATTTTTCTGAATCTGTACGTAAAACTAAATGGGTTAGGATCTGCTAAGAGCCTATTAGTCCTTATTTTTCCTCAACATGTTCTTTGTAAGGTACAGTATGATTGGAGCAGAAGACAAACTGTGTTAGAAGACCTCATGCAGTTGGGTGCTTGTGTCATGCTTGTTTTGAGGAGGGTATGAGCTACCCCAGTCTTTCCCCAATAGCTAACTTCAACTGTGTAGCCAGCTGTGTGCTCCTATGCTTTGCATCATGGTGCCTCACACCCTCCTACCCCTATGCTGCACCCTCAGATTGCTACCTCCTTCCTCAGAGACACAAAAAAAATGTCCCTGAGCCTAAAAATGGGAAGCGAAAAGGGCAGTGATCAAAGCCAGCATGAAAACAACCACCATCCTGCTCAGCTGGGGGAAAGGAATGAGTAACATATGGATGCTCATGTCTAATCACTACTGAAAATGGTTGCCAGTTCTGCTGCCGCTTAATAAAGTGTAAACATCTTTACAAAAGCACTGTGGGTCACTGTTGTAAATATAATTTCAACATTTCAAGGTATTTTATTTTAGTTAGCTGTTTGGATTTTCTTACAATGTCAGTTTGCAGTGATATAGAATAAACAGTCTAAGCAAATAAATCATAAACATAAAAATAGCTCTAAAATACAAAATGCACACAAATTATAGAGTAAGTCTATGGTGCTGCTGTTCATAAGGTACTTATTTTTTAATATTTATGTTCACTGGCTTAACTGAAGACAGAAATAAAGCTTAACCCTCATGTATGGGGTTTTTTTGTGGTGTCAGTTACAAAGCATTCCTCTCAAATAAACCACTTAATGACCACTGAAGTAATTTAGCATTCACATAAGTTCACAAAGGAACTTTTAACTGTTTATTTTAGCAATATTAATAGAGAATAAATATTAAATGAAAAGGTGGTTATTGAACTTTTCACCCAGTTAAATACTGTGTTTTGAATCTTCTAACTTATATAACCTTTTCCTCTGTGTTCTGATACATGCTGTATGTTGTATTGTTACTTTTTCCAGAAAGAGTGACTTAGTATATTTGCTGGTGGCCATGAATCTCTCCATTTTTTTGTGCATCCTTTGTTGGTATTTTTGTCCTGGCATTTAATATCAGAACACAAAACACAAGAACACTTGGCTCACATCAGTGCTGTCCTGTCCTACTGAGCAGCAACAAAAAGTATGATTCATATGCACTATTATTAAGCAGTGTCCCTATGTTCAAGGGGGGAACCCCTTTTTTACCCATATAAAGTAAATTCAAAGCAGTAAGAGAGCAGTGCAGTGAGGGCATGAGAGTTTAAATGTGTTTATTTTCCTATGTTATTGTTCATTGCAATTAAGTCCAACAAAAGGAACAGCACTTTAAATTATGTTTTTGATACTGTTCCTCTATTGAGATCAGATTGGTATAATCATAGATAGCATGTGGTTGGGCTCTTTGTTTTCTCTTCTTTTTAATATAGAGGCATATAAACCATCTCCGTAAGGCAGACAATCTCCATGTAGACAATTTAATAAAATTGATAATAGACAAAAACGTTTAATGTGAAAGAAATTAATTGACCATTGTTAGGATCCATTTCTGTAAGACATATAAGAAGGCATTTCTGTCTAGAAGAAAAGGTTTAAAGCTTTGTGAGTTCATACTATGAAACAGCAATTTACATAAATTGCAAAAATGTGGCATAAGTATACTGACATGTTCCTCACAGGCACACTCCAAAGTGTTTTAAAAGAGTTGACCAGTTGGTCTGTGGGTTTCTCCAGGTGAGAAGGATCTTTTTCTCAGCTGCAGGAGGCCGAGTGCTTCCTGCTGAAATGGGAAAGTGAAACTGTTGTGAGCAGCTTTGTCAGACCTTAGCCATGTGCTCTCTTCTAGGGCTAAATGTTTGTTGTTGAGCTGCTTGATGCTTTTATATTTTCTGGGGCTAGCCTCTCCACAGCTCCTTCCCTAAAGCATTGCAAGATGTTCTCTTTCTTTTTTCTTGACCCGTCACAACATGCTGCCTTTTCGTCACTTCTTGCAATTGGGAAAGATTATTGCTCTCAGATTTATTCTCCCCTTGTGAAAACAGTTTTGAATTCTTAAAACTATAAATTATGTTTTACTGCTTTATTGTTTTATTTTTACCTTTTCTTTAACTTACTGCCTCTGGGTTTTAACATTTGCAGTATCAGTGCTGAAACTTCCTCTTTTACAACTTGTTTACTTCCTGTTTAACAACTTCAATGGCTAATATTGCGTCAGATAGACTTAGGTCTTTGTAAAATATTTTTTTCAGTATTTACTGCATTGTCAGGCTGAAAAATTGCGACAGAACATTAAGACAGACTGGTTTGAGTTGACTGGAACATGGTTAATCAGTTACCTATGGTTTTCAACAGATAAACCTTCCTGTTTGTTCTCCTCACTGGGTGTTGCTCATTCTCTGAATGGAAATACATTATGTGATCTGGTTTGCCACAAAATGCAAGGAAAAAAGTTTTGTTAAAATTTTTTCTTTTTTTCTTTCTTTCTTTTTTTTTTAGGGAATTTTCTTTCTTTCATCACAGTGCTTCAAATTCATCAGTTTCATTGCACTTCTTTGAACAGTTCTGAAGTGTTGTCACATAAACCACTTAAAAACAGTACTTTCCAAGCAAGTTCAAACTAGTTTTCAGTCAACCTCATTGTCTGCATTTCCAGCCCATAAATCAAAAACTCATCTATGAATGTCTTACCAGAGACAGAGTCAAAGGCTTTACTAAAGTCCAGGTAGACAATATATGCCTCTCTCTCTTCATCTACCAGGCCAGTGACTTCATCACAGAAGTTAATCAAGTTGGTCAAGCATTACTTTCCCTTGGTGAAACCATGCTGGCTACTCCTGGTGATTGTCTCATCCTTAATGTGCCTGCAAATTGTTTGCAGGATTAGCTGCTCCATCACATTCTCAAGGATGGAGGTGAAGCTGACCACACCTCCTTTCACGTAGTTTCCCAGATCCTCCTCCTTGTGCTTCTTGAAGATGCAGGTGACCTTTGCTTTCCTCCAGTCTTTGGGCACTTACTACTCACCGTGATTGTTGAAAGATTATCGCAAGTGGTCTTGGAATGGCAACAGCCAGCTCACTCAACACTCATGTGTGCATCCCATCAGGTCCCGTTGTCCTGTGTGCTAAATTATTCCCAGACCTGACCCTCTTCCACCAAGGGTATATCTTCCTTGCTCCAACCTTATCCCCTAGTGTCTGGGACGTGACATTCCTGAAGTCTGGTCTTACTAGAAAAGTCTGGGGCAAAGAAGACATTTAGTACTTCCACATTTGTTGCAATGTAAAGATAAGATTTGTTTCCATGTGTCATGTGCTGTATCCTCATTTTAAAGTCTGACATATGGTAGCATTTCAGCACTTACCATGACAAACTGGAATTACTACTGCTGTGTATTGCACTTACTTATTTTTCATACATAATTCTTATTTCAGTTTTCAGACAACTTACTTCTCTGTTGATTTTTTTTTTAACATGATTGATATGGAATTTCTTCAGTCTTCTGGTCTTTCCTTTTTCTCTTTTGTAAAATATTAAAAAGGCAACTTAGACTCATTGTTTTCTCTGTAAATTTATGTTATGAGGCCAGGTTAAGGTCTGCTAATTCTGAACTTAGAGTTTAATAAATTCTGTAATCATTAGAAAGCTCATTGATTTGCTCACATCATCAGCTGGCGTCAGTAAATGAACTTTGTACATTTGGTTTGGTTGACAATAGTGTCATCTTCTTGTGTGGAATTTTTGTTAAGCTTGGTTGGTTGGTGGGTTGGTTGGTTGGTGGGTTGGTTGGTTGGTTGGTTGGTTGGTGGGTGGGGATTTTGAGTATAAATGAAGAGAGAATAATGTAAAATTTCTGGTATAAATTTGCAGTGAGGCAGGAAAAGTAAATATATTAGATGTAACTCCAAACAAAAAAAAGTTCAATCTTCACATTGTCAGAGAAGATAGTGATATTAAAGGTCACCACTGAAATAAAGTCAAGATGGTGTAGAGTTAGTAGCATGGAGCGAAGGTTATCGTTACCAAGAGAGAAGGAGCACCAAAGGATAGGTGCATTCATAGTTTGAAACAAAAAAGCTCCCAATCCTAACTTTGAAAAGACTTGTAGAATACCTTGCAGGTCTCACAGCAAGTGCTTTTAAAAAATCCTTCACTTCCAGGTGCCAGTATGTGACTGGAAAATAATATATTAAGAGTAATATATA
>QWTY01032808.1:5149-19132 GCA_008033365.1 Pseudorectes ferrugineus | reverse complement strand
TAGAATCCTGCTTTCAGTTCTCATTTGAAGTTTCACATGAAATAATTTTCTGAGATTTAGCACACGATGCAACAACCAGGCAAAATAATTAGGTGAAATAAATAAAAAGACAAGTAGGAAGAGTATGCAGAAGCCACATAAATTGATTTTTTTCCCCCAGAGATCCAATGAAAATGGGCCCACGTTTGGAGACCGACAAAACACCATTTAATCTTAACACAATTAGGACAGAAATCTGGGGAAAGAAATCACATTGACATATTTATACCTACAGTGGAATCTCCCCTGTTACAAAGTGTACATTCAGAATAAAGTATGCTTGGTTTTCATTAATATTACATTTTCATATAGCATTGCTTTATAGCATTTCTCTTTAGCACAGAAACAACAACTACTTATGGCAGATTACAGTTCAGCTTTAGTAATATACATTCTTGGTTGCATCCTGTAATTAGATACTTTAGTACTCTAACTGGTCAAACTTTTGACAGTCACAAAATTTATACCATAAGTAAGACCTTTTGTTACTACTGAGTCACCCTCCTTTGATACCTTCCTATTAGACTCCTTTTTGTCAATCATATAATGAAGATCTACTTAAATCAGTGAGTCAGAAGGCCTTAGAATAAAGCAATTTAAAATAAAACACACCAATTAAACATGAAACAGCTGTGCTGTTTGCATCTTAAGAAAAATAATAATAGAAATCATGAACATAATTAAAAATTGATTCAATAAACAAGTCATATAATTTATCTCAAATGTCTCTCATTTTAGGGTAACAGGAGTATCATTAATTTTAATACCAAAATTATTTATTTTAAATAAATTTGAATCATTGCCTTTATTTGACTCCTTGACTGCTTTGCCTTTATTACCATAATTTTTGTGCAGCTGATACGGAGGATCATAGACTCCAAGATACTGAGAAATTTATTTATCTTGACAACATTAGTCCAAAAATCGTTTTAAGTTTCTTTATAAGTAATCTTTGTGCTACTCGGTTTGCATCTTTATTGCACATTAGGGCCCACACCTGTGGTATGACAATTTCCACAACAAAGGAAACAAGTAAAAGGAGATCTTTAGAGACACTTTAATACTAGCAAGTTATTGGACCACAGGAAATAGCCTCAAGTTGCTTCACATAAGATTTAGACTGGATGTTAATAAAAATGTGTTAACCAAAAGGGCTGTCAAGCATTGGAACAGGCTGCAGAGGGAAGTGGTGGAATTACCATCCCTGGAGGTATTTACAAGATATGTAATGTGTTATTTATCGACCTGGTTTAGTGGTAGAATTGGCAGTGTTGGGTTTACAGTTGGACTTGAACTAGACTTAAAAGGTCTTTTCCAACCTGAACAATTCCATGATTCTATGAGCATTTTAACATATTTTTGGTCATATACTGATATATTAATAGATATCAATACAGATCAATTCATTAATGAATACAAAATGTCATTTTGTCTTTTGCAAGTTGATACATGCAATTTAGATGCCAAGATTTGGAATGGAAATTCTGATTGCTCTCTGCCTAGCCCTGATGGAGTCTCTACTCCATAATCAGTTGCTGGTGGGTTTTTTTCATTGTAGGCTTTATGGATTTTTTTGTTTTGTTTTGTTTTGCTTAGATTAAAGTTCCTTTAATTCCATCAATTCTGTCTATCTGTATTCAGCATGGTCTTTAGTAAGTCAAATAGAAGGTCTCCTAGTCACAAAATTTGACCAGGATCCAGAAAGAGGCTGTAGTCTGTTCATGTTTCCTAGAATGTTCAATCCAACGGGCATTCACAAAGCACCTAAACTCACTCTTACTTCTCAATCTGTTTCCTTGTAATTATAGCAATGTAAAAGACACTTGGCCACAGAGGGTCTGGATGACTACAAAAAGAGGTAGAATTCAGTGCATTAATTCATACACATTTTCATTCAGTCAGTATTTAATTCAAGGGAAGATTAATGTTAACTACACTATGCAGTTCACTATCATTGAACTACATAGTATAGTAAACATTATATCATAGGCATAGTTCACTATCATTGGTATCTCTACAAAAACAACACTTTCTTCAAAATATCCAAATGTCTAAAAGAAATTCAATGTCCTCCAAAACCATTTAGATTTCAAAGGAATTTTAGAAGCATTGTAAAAATAAAAGTATGTGCGCCTTGAACTTTAAGGTCTTGATGCTGCCTTCTTTGTTCATGTCTCATCATAGTGCAGTCTTTTTATTTTTGCTTGACTAATAGTAAATTTAATATCTGGTCAAGAAAACAACTTATTTTCATCATTAATGTTAGTCTTTCATATGTTTGCATTACCCTAGTAGTGGTCAATCATGAATAATAGCAACTATTGGAAAAAGCAACTGACTTTTTTTATGCCTTGTCTTCCTCCAGTGACCAGTATAAACAGTGAAAAAGTTTAATTTGTCACACTTACCATGATAACTAAGTACAAAGAAGCCACTGGTAGTAAAGTCACTGTGAAACTTGATCAGAATCTGATTGGAAGTGCTATAGACTGATTCTAATGCAGTGTTGCCACTAAATTGTCCAATTTGAGGGGAAGTTTGGTCTGGTCCATCCCTAAGAAAAACAAACAGAATAATTTTTTTTTTTTTTGGTCTAAAAAATTAATATAATTTCTCCAAACTTTAAGTTAATGCAGTAAATTTTCTCTAGATTGTTCTATAAGGCATGAGACAACTAAAATAAGATAAAACAGACATCGAGGGCTGAAGACCTTTTCATATCCTGTATGTGGACTGGATACTAATTCAACCACCTTTTGAAAGTCATATTCTTATTTTCAAATAAAAATTGCAGCTAACTCAAAATCATTGAATTTGTGATTTTGCTTCATCTACTTGCCACAACCTCGGATCACATTTTGTGTATCTATACTTTCAAATTTGTCTATCAGAAAACAAATAAAACTAATACTGTTCATGTCCCTCAGCCTTTTGATACTGGTAATTTCTAGGAAAATTAAGAGATAAATAGTGTTGTTAGAATTAATTCATAGAATAATTTGAAAAGACAAGAACGAAAATTTGCTTTGGCAAAAATAAAACAAAAATTTGCTTTGGCAAAAATAAAACCAAAATGCTTAAAGTCTACTGAATGCAAGATTCCCCTTGAAAACTGCATGTGGACATTAATAAATGCACATTTTATTTTCAATGCTTATTCTAAGTTACTTTTAGATATGCTTTAATGCCAGCATTTTTTAACCTAACTTTTTTTTGGTCCAAATTATGGCACATTGACCCTTTCCCCTCTGTTTTAGCACGGAAATCGTATGTTTTGAAGAAGCATTTTAATTGTGAATAAAATGTTGGTTTTTTTCCATTGGAAACTTCTATAAAATTTTTGATCTGCTCTGTAAATAAATAGTATCCCAGAAGTGGTATAAGCTGCATAATTAAATAGCCATCATGTATATAATATAATTTTTTACACGTGTACAAATGAGGACTAAAGCCATTAAATGTCTTCAGATACATGTTGGAGGGATTAATGTGATAGGCTGCTGCTGAGGGCCATCATGCAGAGCCATGATAGACAGAGATTCAAGTACATAGAGAATATAATTTGTTTACATTTATTGTTATCTCAATTCTTTTTGTCATAGGCAAATACAGATAGACTCTCTCATTTTATGTACTCTTAAGAGTAAAAAAAGCCAACTTGGAAGAAATGAATGAAGTGTTGCCCTACTTGAGTTTCTAGTATTCCTTCTCTAAGACACTAATACACACATCTGAAACTTCTTATTATCACTCCTTTCGTAAGTATTATTTCTCTTGATTGTTGATGAGCTATTATAGCATACCTCTGTATGCTTTTCTTTGTTGACAAACTGAGGAACACTATTATTGTTTTTGAATTCTTGTCCAGTGCTATCTAGAGAGTACGGTCCATTGGAAAACATAGATTGGTGCAACTCAATCATTTCTCCTAGAGAGAACACCAGTTTCAAGGGGAAAATCACAAATATATTTATTTAAATTCATATTTGGTTGCATAGTGTCACATGAAGATTAAATAAATGCCAAAGGTGTTTTCTTACCAGACAGTTATGAAATCATATATTGGCTCTGTTTGGAGAACTGTGAAATTGATGTAGATTCCATTCCCAGGTGGTACTCTTACAAGCCAGAAGCAGTCTTGAAAGTTTGGGTACTCATCAGGGTATCCTGGAGAGTATATGGTGCCATTCATTGCAGTTATGTTTCCTCCACACAGAGCTATAAAAAAGACACTTTTTAAAAAAGACAGTAGATGCCTGTTGCATTCTACTTAGACCATATAAAAGCCCTACTTTGAAACACATTAGGTACACTATAACTTCATTGCATATGACCATTGCTGTGTAAAGAAAACAGATTTTATTCAGCTTTGTGCAGAGTCAGAAGTCTATTTTGACAGTATTGGTCAAATATAAAAGCAAAAAAAATAATAATTCTGATGTCATAAATACTATCAGAACTGGAATTAAAGTTTTATATATATATATAGGGTCAAATTCCCTGCTCAACTGAAAATTACTTTGTTAGGGCTTTGTTTAAATTCCAGCTACAAATTAGCAACAAATCACCCTAATTGTTTTCATGTATTGTTACAAGAAGATAGCCAACCAAAACTAACACATGAGAGAAGGCACATACAAGGTTCACGGGTGGGTGAAGATTAGAGGGGAACTTCAAAATGAGAACATTGTGTCCCACAGTATGAATAGTAATTTTGCATTTATGGATATAAATTCTGGTAGAAAAAGTAAGGGTTCTCTCCATAATTCATGTTGAAGAGTACTAATTTTAGACATCATAGAGTGCAAGAGTGACCATACAGATTCTGGACTTTCATAACTATGTATTTCTGGAAAACTATTAGTCCAAATTAGATTATATTCTCCATAGATATTTCAGATGTATGTTGAATATGACACCACCTGGTTATTACAGAAGAGAAATGTTATAGAAGCCTAGCTCTGGAAAAGTGAGCAAAGCTTAAAACTGTATAATTTGCTTTATTTTGCATACACTTATTTTGCCCACTCCATCACAAAACACGCATGGTATGACAACACAGATTTTCTAAAATATATTTAAAAATCTCTAACCAGAGGAGGTTGTTGGAAATACCGGTTTAACATATAGGAATTATGCATTGTTTGTATTTAGCTAAAGCATGTGTTATGGTTTATGTTTATAGACTTTGGTGCTGAACTGTAGGGTAAGGAGACCTCCAGAGTCACACATCAACCATCCAGACTCAACAGCCTGGGCACTGCTTTTCTTCAGCTTTTAGCCTTAAAGTCTCAAGGGGGTTTGAGCAGTACAGACAGAAATGGTTTTGCAGCCAGGTCTTAAGGGAGTGAAGACATGGTCTGATGACTGTCAGGCAAAAAGATTTCTTGGAAAAGGAGAGGGAACAGAATCCAAACAGATTAAAGCAAGTGAGATGAGTTAAGAAGGGTAGGAGAGTGTTAGATGATGCTGAGCACAGGTTAAAGGAATATTAGGTGCATGGGGATGCAAGAAGAGAACAAAACTGTTTAAACAGAAAGCAAGTTTAGTCATATTTAATTCAGATTGTCTGCTTCAAGAAGTCTGAGGAATTAAACAAGCCTTGGTATATCTTGTCTTACAATAAAGACATTAAAGCAAATACAAATTTAAGACATGCCGTGTATTTCTAGCACTAAGCATATACAAAAAAGCCAGATTCATTTTAATGCTTTTGAACACAAAGCCTTTATCTCAAATCAAACCAAGTAGAACTAGAAGATAACTCATTATCCTTCTCCGGCAACAATAAAGAAAAAAAAAGCTCAAAAACATCTGTAGCATATAAAACTGTCACAAACCCTTTACTAAAAATACCACAGTAAGTATTGCACAAAACCCCATGTAATTTAAGAAATTTTTCTAGGAGCTGAGTAGTAACAGTCTGTAATCATGCAGCAAACACACATCTTAGATCTCTATTATTAAGTTGGTAGAATTTTTTTATCTTCATTTTTCATATCAAATTAAGTAGAAACAAAGAACATTCAGCCATTGTTCAGAAACTTCTTCAGAATTGATACTCAGAGCACCAACATGCTTTGTACATCTTAGAATTTACTAATTAAATTCTTGGTTCCAGTAAGGTATTTCAAAGAAACAGAATCACTCCATTCAATAAATTGTTTTGATTGTGAGGCACAGAAAACACAGCTAGAACTAACTAAGAGGAAAAGCTAAGTGTTTAGCAGTTAAGACATGAACCATTACTATTCCATAGGATCCAGAAAATGGGTGTTGAAACTTAATTATAATGAATTAACTTCTTCTTCTTTCAAAAAAAAAAGACAGTGTAAGTGTCATCTCTCTTTTATATGATAAGGCTTCCCCTTCTGAATTCAGTATCAGTTAGGTCTTAATTTAGCTACCATATCCCCCAGAAATTCCTAAGGCTCACTGACTCCAGCAGGAATTTTGAATAATGAGGCTTCTCATTTAAGTACCTAAATTTGGGTATATGGTGCAAAATATAATGCAAAAATCCAGAAAATAGGGGATCTTTTTATTTTCTGTTTGGGTGGTTGATTTTGCTTTTGGAGATTTTTAGGTGTGAGGTGTTGTTGTTGGGGGTTTTTATTTAGGCATTTCTCTCCTACAGACTCAATATTGAGGATCCCATTCTCAATGATGAGTTTTACCATTTAATATAGAGGGAAGTTAGGCCTTTAGCTGGAGGACTGACCTTCTTTGGCCTGCTGCTTAGAAACAGCTTCCTTTCAGCATTGGTAGGAATGAGATAAACACTTCTATAGAATCATCAGACACAGTCATTCTGTCTCCTGAAAATTTAAGCTGTGTGCAAGTCACAATTCCTTGAACCTTCTTATTTGTTTCAAGCACAAGTGAAAAAAAAAAAAAGGTAAAATTAAAAAAAAATGTAATTAAAAAAAAATCCCATTCAGAAAAAACATATGTACAAGCGATTTCACAGAGCACTTGCTGGAGGATAATTTCACTCTAGACCACCTTTAACATTTCTTTCTAACTGATAAGACAGAACATAAGTGGCCAGAATTGGTAAATTCAATTTTTGCAGCCTTTTTTCCTAAGTCAGTCCAGAGCTTTTACTGCATTGCCTCACCTAGATTAAAAGCAGCATGGGTCTCCATATTCCAGACTTTAAGCCTAACCTTCCAAAAGTAAACTTATTTTCTAAGATAGGTTTTTAGAGATTTCATATTACAAAGCATTTCAGCTTCTCTGCTAAAATTTTAACGTGCAAAATAGAATACTTCCTTTGCAAAGACCACACTATAGAAATAGAGGCCTCTATAAATCAAAAAACTGAAATCACTTCAGTGAACAGTCTTAGAAAGACTTGCAAATAATGAAGGGTTTATAGGTGACCTGGAACGTACCTTCACATCTGGGGAGAGGATGATTCCAATTGCGGCTGATGCCATGAAGACAAGTCAGAGCTGAATTTCCAATTAATGTGTAGCCAGGAAAACACTCAAATGAAATAGTTTGTCCCACAGTAAAGTCATTTCCAATAACAAAACCATTACGAAATGGTCGAGGATCAGGACAGCTTTGTAGCTGATATGCTGAAATAAATAAAAATAATGGTGGAAAAATCTGTAAAATACAAATTCTTATTATCTCAAAAATAAGAGCTTTTAAATAGAATAAAATTAAAAGTCATGGACAGCCCGTATGCTGGGAACTAAAGTTCCATGATGGTGATGATCAAATCATTGATCCTACACCTGGAGAAGTATGGTGAAACCAGCTACTCTTCTGTGCTGCTAAATAACATTTCTTTTTGCCATTTGAAGATACTGAGCTAGATGAAGTGTTTTTCTGATACAATAGGAGTTTTCAGGTTTTACATTCTCATGTTTAAGGAAAATGAGAAATAAACATGTCTATACTTTTATTTGTTTTTCCCAGAAGAATTAAAAGGCTCTATAATGAACTAGAATATCAAAGACTTTCTAGCGAACAAGTAAGAGTTGAAAACAAGCCTCTCTCACACATCTTGGTGATTTTTTTCCAAGAAGATTTGAAGCATTGTCTTCTTATTACTGATGTGAGAACAAATAAGCTGTGCACAGTCTGCAGTATAAGAATATCATGTTGTATATGTTTGAAAGAATCAGTTCTGTCTTATGTGGTTAAAACACAGAAAAGAACTTTACAGTGTTTTGACAAATGACAGCATCTCCAAAATTATTACTGTTACTATTAATAGTATATAGTCTTACATTTTTACTGTCCTTAGCAGTTTAAGCCACAAATTGACTTTTTCTTTAAAAGCTAATTCTTTTTACAGTGGCTCACTTCCAGAATGTTACACAGAGTTCAAGTCAATTTTGACTTGTTACTATTAAAAGAGTACTAGGAGACTGCTCTAAAGTAAAACCTCTTTAAATCACTCTTAGGTGTTATTCATATAATGAAAACAGGTCTAGTTTAAAATACACATTTGACCTTTTTTCATGAATAGTGGTGATCTAATCCCTTTTAAATGAATATGCAGTTCTATAAATAGAACTATGATCTCGTGATCTTCGCCAGCTCAGCATGACCTACTTGGGTACAAAAAGAACAAGAACCTTCAGGGAAATGGTGAACTAGGAAATAAAATGGATTTGGAGATTTTTGGGTTGGCATTAAATTGCACAAGCCTACATTGATCCAGTAATACAAAACAGTATTTAGATCTATCCCTTCCAGAACCCATTACACAAAATTAAAATTCCAGTATGCTTCCAAACATTGAATAGAGATGCTTCCTTTGTAAAGGCATGCAATGTAAATTAATATGCCAGTCAACTTCAGATACTGGCAATTATCTGTTTGTTGACATTTGACCTGATTTTAAAGAAAATATGCAATTAATTTGCTTTTTTCAGCTTACCTTTCTTCACTCTTCTGTTTTATCTCAGTGTTTAAAGCTTGGGACTGAAACGTAAAATCTTTCATATTTATTTCTAGGAATCCCCAAAACTCCATAAAATCTTTAACAGCCACCTTGTTCTCTCATGAGAAAGTCCAAATCTCACCTTGATATACAATGTGAAATCCTTGTTTGTTCTGTGAGTAATCACTGTGAAAGTATAAGCTGGTTTCATGAGTTGTGCTGAACAGAGAGGCCGGTAGCTGAGGGCCACTTAGTCTCCCAATAACAGTGCTAGTTTCTGTGGATCCACTCCTAACTTCTAAGTAATCGTGTATTGTCTCCGTTGAGAAATTCAAAAATTGCAAATGGACACCTGAAAAACATAGTCGGTAAATAAACACCACCAGTACCAAAACCAGGAGGGAAAATAAAGTGTGTACATCTTGCACTGATAATCGCAGAAATAACCAGGTGGAAATCCATGTGCTACCTGGCAAGTGTCTGTATATTCCCCAGTCCTGATGTGTGTGGGGCTGCACATCTATCATCTGCTAGCAAACTTTAAATTGGACTAGACAGTGAGCAGAAAGGCCTTGGGCCCAGCTCAGGGTATCTGGCAGGCAGAGCCTCTGCTGGTACACCAAGGACTTGTGAAAGCAGAGTACATGGGGAATACACGTGTGTGCTGCACACACACTGTGATACATGATGGTTTTGGTGACAGAAATTTCTTTTTATTTGGTTCAGTAAGGAATAGGAAGGTAGCTTACTACCCATTAGCAAGTTATTTATCCTAACCAGGTGATGTGTTACAAAAATTATATGGCACAAGAAGAAAATTCTCAGCACTGAATAGTTACAGGGCTCTTAAACATTTTTCTCTTTATACATATTTGTACATAAGTTACAACAAAGTAAAATTTGTATTTTGTCTGGATCTACTGCAACTATGGCATGATAATGCAGTATTTTCATTAGAAAGACAATTGAGTCCTACTTGTGTTTCTGGCAAAGACACTCAACACTATTTCATATAAAACTGAAAGTAAAAGATATAATGTCAGATAAATTATTGAAAGTCATGAATAGTTCTGTAACTCCTAAACCGTAATACCTAAAGAGTGTTTGTCACTGTCTTTTAGGACTTTCCCCCCAGACACCATGTAAAATTTATGAATGATTTTCTGAAGCATGAAACATTTTATATGCAAGTTAGGTGCATAAATAAATTACTGTTACCCTGATAATTTCTGTCTTGCTTTATCTGAATACAGTCTCTAAGTGATAAGAAAGCAATTTCTTATAAGTGTCATTCTTTGACTTTGTCAGCCTTCCAAATATTTCCTACACAGAAAATCAAGTTATATTCAAACTTTGCTCTTTCTCTATCATGATATTTTGGGCTTTCATTTGATCCTGTGAACCATACACTTGTCCAAAGTTTAAGCTGTCATTAATAACTGCCAGCTCACATGACCTTGCTGTCAGTTTTTTCCTCTTTCACCAACTTTCTTTGATAGAAATGTAGAAATATATTTTTGTCGATCATCCTGCTCTCTGTATTGTACTGTCTTTCTCTTCAAGTTTCTGAACCATATCAATCTTCCAAAGTATTCATCCCTTGCTCCGCCAGTAGCACCTGCCTCTATTTGTCTGAGACTTCAGCTTGTTAGACTGATGTTATTTTTCTATGACTTTTTGCAGTTTGGACACCCTGACTGAAAGAGTATTTAATATATTTATATATGCAAATCAACACAGTGTCATTGGTTTGCATTATACCATTAGCTAATACACAGTGGAGAAGCTTATGATCTGTAACTTATAATTGGGAGAAAGACTCCCTAAAATGTGTTAAACAAGTGAAAGTTTATAGAAGGTTCCCATGATGGTGAGTTTTTCTATTTACTAAGCAGAAGAGTTGGACTTAAGTGCCTCCAATAGATCAGTCACAGCATCACTAAAACCAGTCTTAGCCATCACTTCTTCAAATGCCATATTTTTCATTTTTTACAGTGAAATTTTATTTTAATATTCAATTTAGTTTCAAATGTATCTCGCTTAGAAAAGGTCAAAAATGTCAAGCATGTTTCAATCTGTGAAGTTTTAGTTTTCTTCTAGAAAATGAAGCATTTCGTTTTCCTGGAAAACAGTTCATAAATACAGTAAATAACCTTCAGTTAGTACAAAGCAGTTCAAACTATTGATTTTGATGGAGTTAAACTTATCCAAGAAACTGTTTCCAAAACTTCAGTAGTTGAATATCCCGCCTAATGGAAGTCAAATTAAACAGTATGTTAATAATGTAATGTGTAAATAGCAGTCTGAAGAGTTAAGTTGGAATTATTGGACACATAAGCCTGGCAGAACGCAAGCAAAGAAAATGGAGTAAGGAGTCAGTATGGGAAGAGAGACAGGATAGCAGTAAAGCGAGGGAAGAGGCAGATGGCAATGTATTTGGGATAAAAAGACAGCAGGTTCTGCATGCAGTTGAACACACCATTTTATTAAATTTGAAATTTAACCAATATTCCAGATTTTTATTATTTCTTCTTTATTAGCAAATGTCTTTGGAACCATCTGTCAAAGTATCCTGTTCCCTTATAGCTCTGAACATCTTTTTCTTCTGTAGATTTGACCCAGGATTAATGCACCTACTACTGCTATAATTTTTTTTGATAGCTTAATGAGCAGAAATCTGTTTGAGATTCTAGACAGCATTATGACTAGTAATGAAGCATTAGAAATTGTCCCATCAGGCTGTCTAAAAATTCAGGTAGTGGCAGAGTTAAAGTGTCTACATTATTTCTATAAAATGCTAAGACAAAAAGAAAAAATCAATTATTGACTGTAATCTTGTGTGTTTTGAAAAAAATGCAAACAAACAAACTGGGTTCTATATAGAAATCCCTATTCTAATAAAATGTATTTCCCCTAGATAGATTTGGTTATGTCAATGTTACAGAACGTTTAATAATTTTCAATATAAACAACCCATGCAGAACAATTGGCTTTCATTTAATTCATAAGTGAAATAGGCTCATGAGATTTCTAATCAAAAATACCACAGAATTGATTTGAAAAAGAGGAGGGAAAGAATCTGAACACCTGCAGAAGAGAACACTATTTGGGATTCCACACTCACTCTGGAAGACCCAGAAATTCTGTATCATCAAGTAAAGAATATGACAGAAAATGGCAAGTATAAAATAGAAAACAACAAGGCCTGTCTAAGAAAACCAGCACACCATTCAACTAGCATATAAAGAAAAAATCCAAGTGCATATGCTCCTTAAAAATGCCACAAGTTAAAAAATTACATAAGACAACTCTACTGGTTAGTTTTGAATTAAGATTTCACAATAAAATATGTATAGCATCCACCCAAAGTTGCTCAAGGGGCTAGCCAGTGTAATTAAAATGCTGATAATACCTATACAAAATCATGGTGAAATAAGAGAAGTTCTAGTGACTTGAAAAAGTCTGAATATATATTCACCTTTAAGACAACAAAGAGGACCTGGGAAATGGAACTACAATTCGCTGCAGTCCTTGGAAAAATTATGGAACTTGTTTAATTGGAGGCAATTTCCAAACATATAAAAGACAAAAAGACACTTAAGAGCAGCCAACATGGATTTGCTAACAGAAAATAACACCTAATCAACTATTATATCCTTCTTTTATTAAATTGACAAAGGGAGAAAAGCGTATATTAATATACCTTCACTCCGCTATGGCTTTTGACTTGGTCTATAACATTCTCATCTGGAAGCTGAACATACATGAGCTTGATGAATGGAAAGGAAGTCAGTTGAAAATTAACATAACTTTGAAGCTCCAAGGGTGATAATCAGCCATTCAATGGTTGGCAGCCAGTAACAAGCACAATGTTCTGTGCGTTGCTATGGGAGCTTACACTGTTTTATGTCTTCAGAAGAGACTTGGAAAATGAGAATGCATCCTCAGCAAATGTGTGGAGGATACTAAACTAGGGCTCATGGATGATATCCTAAATGGCACAATTTTTGTCTGAAGAACACTAAAAAACTTAAGCACAGAGTAAATAAATGCTTCCTAAAGGTTTGCACAAGGAGAGGTGCAAAATTCTACATCTGGAGTACAACATCGTTATCTGTTACAGGCTGGGAATTGATTAGGTGAGTAGCAGCCCCAATGAGAAGGTTCCACCAGTCATGGGCTTGATGCAGTGTTACAATTTCACTTTGAGTGGGAAGTCTGACAACTTTAGGTGGGAGGTTTCTACATTTCCTTTCAAAGAACATTTCTATGTTGCCATGATTTTCACCTAGGATATGCAAAGAAGCTTAATGATAAAATAATTAATTAAAATGTAGCTTGAACTTCTAAATTGACTTGGTGTAAAATATTCATAATAGCTATTTCTTTTTGTTGGATTTATGACTTCACAAAAAGAGAAACCCATCCTGTTAAGTTAGAAAATTGTGCTTAATTCTAATTAGAGAGTTACATCTTTATCAGAAAATTGTGGCATATATTAAATGAAAAACCAAGAACCTTGTAGCTTTTCTATTCTATATCTTTCTTTTAAGGTTTTGTTAACTTCTTCAAATGAATTATAATTACTTTTGTTTTTTTGCTAGCATAAAGATTAACAATATTTTAAAATCTATGTTCAGTGTTTTCTACCCATAAAAAAGCAATTTTAAATCCATAAAAGAACACATACCAAACCCAATAGGCAGTTTTATTGTCCATGTGCAATCCAAACTGCTAGGATAGTTGCCAGGAAACCCCGGACTGAGAATCACTCCACTGAAGTCTGACATGCCACCACCACATTGTGCTAAAAAAAAAGCAAAAACAATTTTCAGAGGAATGAATTGAGCTAAAAATTAATCCAGAACATTGAAGATCCTTAGAGCATTAATAATATAATAATACCTAGGGCTATATTTAAAAAAATAAACAAACATACCTTTACCACTAAATATCTGTAAGAAAGTAATTTACAAGTAAGCACTTTAAAAACTTGTATCAATTCTGAATTGAGTAGATTTTAACTTGGGGGATACATA
>QWTY01032806.1:6034-16244 GCA_008033365.1 Pseudorectes ferrugineus | reverse complement strand
GGTTTGGGTTTTTTGTTTGTTTTTCTTGGTTGATTTCCCTAGTTCTGGTTATTGTCTTCTGTATTTCTTTTTCAATCCCAAAGTGTCCTTTGATCATCTTGGAAAGTTCAGGAAGCTTGTTAGTTGTTTTTTCTCCAGCTCAATAGTTCAGTGCATTTGCCTTCTTGTACTGCATCTTTAGAGGGGATCCTTGCTGGCCAAAGCAGCAAGTAGAGAAGAGTGCCTTTTTTAATTCTTTGGTTGAGAGTCTTATACAGGTATTCTGAGAGCAATACAGAAGAGTTTTTAAATTAGGTTATCTTGTGGGGTTTTCCTGTCTTTACCAAGCTAACATCTAGTGTTGCAGAAATGCAATTTGTATTCAGGTAAAGAGCTGCAAGAGATCCAATGAGCCTGGTTGTACGTTTGTACTCTGCATGTGATTAGCACGAGGCTTTATCTGTAGTAGGATGTTACAGGGGTGGCAGAAGGTGGGACAGGGTCTATTTGGTTCATGGGATCACACAATTCCAAGAGTAATAGGAAAATGCAACTGAATGTGCCAGTGAGTTAAAGCATAAATTTAGGTAACAGTGGTCTCTGTGGCGTTTACAGAGTGTTCCTACAATCAGATTTTAGAAGGCTCCAGAAAGCTGTTCTGAAGATCGCAAGAAAGTGAACTTTACAAACCATTGCTTTTAAAATATATACATATACCTATGTGCATGTTTGTGTGTGTGTATATATGTAAAAACGACCCTGACCTTCCCACCAGCCTTCTGAAACTAACCTAGAGCAGGCTTTTTTTTCTCTGAGATGAAACTTGCTGTATATTCTTAAAGAGAAAATGAATCCTAAGTAATCAAGTCTAACTGTCTTTTAAAAATTATTTTTATTTTACAGAGCTATCTGAAATTGAACCTAATGTCTTTCTTCGGCCTTTTCTGGAAGTAATCCGTTCTGAAGACACTACAGGCCCCATAACTGGATTGGCACTCACCTCTGTGAATAAGTTCCTCTCATATGCACTAATAGGTATGTTATGTGACTTGCTGGGATTTACCAAAATGCCAGCCAAATGCATCTCTGTGAGCTGTGTCTTTGGCCAGGATACATGCTTGCAGTTTTAATGTGGAGATTGGGGAAATAAGAAAATTGTCATTAACACTGGGGAAATCGGCATCAGCAGTTTCTTAATATCTTACTGGCTGATCTTTCGTGGTGCTACGGCAATGTCTGGAAACAGAGCCAAAGCCTCTGCTCTGCCCTGAGTGCTGTGTGTGCTTAGGGCCTGCTGCAGGACTGTGCTGGTCACCAGCTGCTTTTTAATGCCTTCCAAGCAAAAGGGCCTGGGAGGGAAGAATACCAGTTCGGATTACAATCTTGTAACATATAGAAATGCAGGAGGATTTATTTAGTTTTGTGGACTAATATTTCTACTCTAGAGTGAGGATGATTTTTTGCCCAGTCTCAGACCTTGTCCAGTGGTTTGCCAGTACTCTTCACTTTCCACAATTGTCATGGCAGAGACAGTTTTGCTGCTGCCCAAACTTTCAAATTTGCACATTCTCCTTTGTATCTGTGAAAGGCTAATAATGGGCATGTGGTCAGTTCCCATGGCTCAGCTGGCTTGTAATTCATTAGCTGGCTTTCTGTCTGCCATCAGTGTGTCATCCCGTTGTTAGTGGTGCTCGATTTTTCTCTGTAAGTTCTGTTAGTACTTTCTGATCATACCTGTGTGAATTACAAAACCTGTTATCTGTTTTTGTTTATACATAGTCTCACTTGAAGAAAATAATTTTTTCAGTCTTCCTTCCCCCTGAGTTCAGATTTCTTAGTTCTTTTTCTCCTTTGCATTGTAAGGGAAGACTTTGAATTTTTGGTACTGTTGTTCTAAATATTTGGTTCTTTGGAGATAGCATGAAGGCAGTTAGAGAAAGAAAGGGCTTTATGTCAGTGCAAATCACTTCTGTGGGAAAGACACAAAACTAAAATGAGCAAATGTAGAGACTTGCAGGAAAAAAGATTTAAGTGTTGGATGAAAATCTAGTGTATGAAGACTTCAATTAGTGGGTAGTATTTGATACAATTAAGTGGCAAAAATATAACTAGAATGACACAATAAGGACATAAGTTCCTAGGAAAATAAAGAAATCTTAAAAAATAAGCCTGTAAAACATGTCCCCCTGAAGGATTAAGCAATAATGCAAAATATATGACTTTCAGCATTACAATGAGGGATGGCCTCTTCTTCTGGGCTTTTTTGTTCTGTATCACATGTCTGGGCAAATGTCTGCACTGGCAACTGTCTGCAAACGCTTGATTTGAGGCAGAAACAGGAAAAAATGGGATTAAGAATTTGTAGCCTTTCTCTATCTACTTGTTGTTTAGAATATTAATTGGGTCACTCCAATAAGAGTGCATCCCTGTAACTGCTGGTGATTGGGTGTCTTTGTAGTAGACAGTGGAAGACTCTGTGCCTGGCTTTTTTTCTGGGGCAGAACCTGTAATCTAAGACCTTCGTTGTTGCTTCAGGTGACATTCAGAGCAGCCTTGTCCTTTGTGCTGCTTCAGATACCAGTTAGGCTGGGATTAGTGGTGCTGACTGAACATCTGGCTAGGCTGTGTTGTTAAATGAAAGCTTTTTGGTATTATAATTTCTTTTTGTAATATGAGACTAAAGGTAGTCTAAAGACCGTTTGCCTACACATAGGAAATGCTTAAAACTGTTCTTAATGTACAAATCTGTTTCAAACTATACAGAGCAAGAGAGAAGGATGCTGGCATAACCATGGTAGGGAAATTGCAGTGTGGCAGATATTTATATTGTGTTTTGGGGCTGCATAATGACAGGTGAAGCCAGCACATTTTTAAAAGTGACGCTAGCTTTGTCTGTTCTGTGAGTGGTTGCTTTTTGCTGTACACACTGGGTCGAAAACCAGGGTGCAGTGAAAGGGCCAAGCTCCTCTGATAAATATCTTTGTTTGAAATGGCTTTCTTTTCCCATTTCCAAAGTATGTCATTGCTAATCCTTGTGCAGTCTCATTGTTTTTTTATTCTGTCACATGTCAGAAGGTGGTTATCTGTCTCCTTTTTAGGCCAGTATTGCTGAGGAGTATGTTTTAAAAGCAGTTAGAAAAGAGTAATTATTGAGTAGACTTTAAGACTTCTGATCTCTAGTAGTTTGAATTGCAAATTCACTAATGGTATAGTGTGCAATCACAGCTCAGATGAAATTACTTGATATCCACCATGTGTGTGTTTTAGCAGGAATAGTTAGCCTTACAGTGATTATCCTCTGCTCTAAGTACTTCATCTACAAGAGTTGTAGTTGATAAATTACATAGTAACTTTTAAAGTACTAGAAAACTGTGTGACAATACTAAACTCCCATTGATTTTTATCCCTTAGATTAGTTATTTCTTTGCTCAGCAGTTTTGCAGTAGCTAGTGAGCTGTCAGCCTACGGGATGAGTTCAAACCTTAGCTATAGGAAGACTAGTGGCTAAATTTCAGAATTGGCTTTTTCTGTATTTCCCTCAGAAAAGGTATGTGCTCTTTTTATTGTCCCCAGCAGCTTCTGGCTCCATTTCTAAAGTTAGCTTTCCCTGATTTTCCTGAAAACTACGTATCTGTAAGTAAGTAGCTGTTGCTCAGCTTCCAGTGAGAGAACTTGCTGTTTAAGGAGTTTAAAGCTTGTTCTCCCCTCTACCTTTTCTGTCTCCTTGGTGATTTATTTTAGTTCTATTAAAGGTGTTACTGAGCAGGCTTCTGGCTTTCCTGAATTCCCTTTGGTTCAAGAACCTGGATTTTCTGATTCCTGTTTGTTCTTTTGCCCACCTGTTGTAAGACTGCACCCTGTATGAAATGTGTGTATCTAGATGGGGTCTCTAGATCTTTGCATTGTGGATGGCAATTTTCAAACTGGTATTGTGCTCACTCAAACTTCTTCTTGTTAGTGATTCTGAGCAGGCATCGATACATCTTTCTGTACTGTTTTCTCACAAGGGAACAAAGATTTTCTTCTGTATCTTGTTTCTGCAAAGTAGAAGTATCTGTGCTTTTAATTGAACTCAAGAGGCTTTGTAAATTGACCTGAATTTGTAGTGCTGTTCCAGGGAGCCAGAACTGAAGTAGTCAGGCGTGATGTGTGTTGGGAGAGAGGTGTTGAAGGTAGGGGCTAGAACAGCAAAGCAGTACTCATAGATCTGTTACAGAAGCATGTGCACAACTTGCTTGCATTTCCTTTTCACACACACTGTTTATCCATAACTACGATTAAATAAATCCCTAAGACTAGAGTAACTCACATCTCCTGGAAAAGGTGACAGTGAAGTGAATCTGTGTGTTCTGCCTGTGGGAGCCTTTTCTGCAACAAGTTGCTTTCTCGTCTTGATTCCCACTGGGCTGCTTTCCACTGCGGTCATTGGGTTTGATTAACAGTAATGTTAATGTAGGTGCTGGCATTGTCACACCACTGGTCTTTGCCTAATTTAATTAAGACAATTCAGAAGGAGCCTTCATCACCACTGGTGATTTAAGTTATTACCTCCATGAATAAGAGTGCATGAGACACCAACCTATGACTGATTTTATTCCCTCTGGTAGAAGAGTAGTAGCTTCTAACTGGATTATAAGCCATTATTGAGGGTATGCAGAGGACTGCTTTTGACAGCCGGACCTCCTACCTAATGCTTCCCTGTATCAGAGTTTTGTATCCTGTTGCGTGGTGCTGCTAAACTAGGTAAAAAGTGACTGATTGGTTTTAGAGCAGCCTCCTTGATAGCTCAGTGAAGTTTGCCTGGCAAACCGGGAGAAGAACTCTCTCTAAACTATGCAGGATTTCTGTGTGTTTGTGTGTGTGTGAACAATGTCAAAAGTAAGCAAGCTCTATTCTTAGTAGGGATGTGTAAGAGATGGCAATGGCAAAGTGCTGTTCCTATGCAGATTTATGTGATTCTGAAGTACACTGATGCCATTTCAGTTTTATGCAACTATGAGAAATTTCTTATCCTGCAGCTGCTCAGGATAAGAGCGTGGTAGAGGCTGCTGTCTCTGGACCACAATAAGGGCAGCTTTCTTTAATATACCTAGGGCTTAGCCCTTCCTAGGTGTGAACATTACTGGAGTCGAAGAGGGAATCTGTGAAGCTTCTCTGCAAAGCATACAGGGTCTTGCTTGGTTCCTCTGTCAGCATCATTCTTGCTGGAGTTCAAGAGGCCCCATTGCCAATTAATGAAGTATTAAGCAATGTTTAGGTTGTCTCCTTTCTTTCCTAATGACTGTTTAGGTAGAAGGGTATCAAGATTCTTGCCCAGTGCCATATTGTTTAAGTGAGAATGAAATCAAAGCCAGAGGCAGCTTTTTTGAAGCCACTGTAATGTAGCACGAGATACAGTTACTAGCAACAATCTCATCCTAAACATTCTCTCAACTGCACCATTGTTTGTAGCTGCAAAAGATTGAAATGGAGAGAAGGAGCCTTGATGAATGATTGAAGTGGGAGGCCTGCAACTCTGATATCTAAACTGTGATTGTGTCTGTCTGCTGTTTTCTCTGGGGAAAGCTACTGGTCCATTCCTTCCCAGCTCTTGTTCCTTGGGAGGGATGTAGAACGAGAGACAATTTTCCCTTCTCAATTTTAGTGGAATCTGTTTGGCATTTTCTTCTCATGAGAGTAAATTTTAGGTTCCCTATGTTTAAGAGCTATTTTTTCTTTATTCCCAAGGAGGCACTGAATGCATTTAACAGCCGATTGTGCTATATCGTA
Organism: Pseudorectes ferrugineus; assembly: GCA_008033365.1. Taxonomy (NCBI): domain Eukaryota; kingdom Metazoa; phylum Chordata; class Aves; order Passeriformes; genus Pseudorectes; species Pseudorectes ferrugineus. The sequence continues at coordinate 10,496 of QWTY01032806.1, read as the reverse complement.
GGGAACGGGACACAGTCTTAGAAGTTAACATCTAAAACACAGAGAACCAGTAACAACAGAATTGTAATTAATTTCTTTGGTAGGTTATATCTTTTTGCAAATGTAAGTAGACTCTTGACAAAGTCTTTCTGAAAGCTCCCAGTTATAAAGCCTGTTAGTGGGAGGTGAGTTACGCTCTTGTCGGGTCAACTCACTGCAAGTCACATAAATTGAGGAAGCTGAAGGTCACTCAGTATCTCTGTGTCGATGTCTCCCCACAGAGGTGGTAGGCTGTAGATGGCTGTTCCCTGGCACATATTTTTATTCTGTTATTCAGATCCCAGCCATGAGGGCACAGCGGAGGGGATGGAGAACATGGCAGATGCTGTCACTCATGCCCGATTTGTGGGCACAGATCATGCAAGCGATGAAGTTGTCTTGATGAAAATCCTACAGGTAAGTGGAGAGAAATGGTAATTACTGTAATGGTTGCTGCCTGTTGTGGAACATATCCTGTTACATAGAGATGAAGAGGAGGGAGCAATGTTTTGACTCTGTAGGAGCTTAGTGACAGACTTTATTTTTAAACAGATAGCTCATATACCTGTGGTAAAAGCTTTTCCAAATGAAATAGTTAAAAGCTTAAATTAAATGATTTTAAAATTATGGACTTGATAATGTGGTAGTGTTGGTAATCCTATCTTGTGCATGGTCTGTGTTGAGGGGGGGCAGGTGATTAAGAATATGGAGTACTCAAGCTTATTTTTGAGAAAAATTCTTTGTAGAGACAAACCTATGGACTGTATACCTCTTTGGTCCATGTACTTCTGAGCAGATATCTGTTTCCTGAATTTAAGTATTGGGTAGCATGCAGCATATTGGGCCTCTTTTAGAAGTGGGTCAGGAGATCATTCTTGTCTCATAATCGGCTTCTTGAGTACAGCATTCAGTTTAAAATGACTCCAGGAGAAACCTCCTTAGGTTTTCTGCTCATGGCAGTCTTTCTTGAGGAAAGCAACCTCCTCTTGGGAATGCATGCAAGTATCATTGCAGTGTGGTACATATGGGTGCTGTTCTTCGCAGGTGTTGAGGACGTTGCTGCTCACCCCAGTGGGAGCCCACCTCACCAATGAATCAGTGTGTGAGATCATGCAGTCCTGTTTCCGCATATGCTTCGAAATGAGGCTCAGTGGTAGGTTTGTTCATACTTCTGCTGTTAAGAAATGATCAGGTTTCCTCAGCATTAACTAGTTCTGTTGTAGAGCATGCATCCATGGAAAGCTGCTGAGCTTTATATTATTGTGTCTTTCTACAACTTCATGGAAAATTTGTTGGGCGTTCGCTGTACAAGTTTGGAGTGCTCTTTTCCCCAGCTGTGCAGCGCCACCGTGTGATGCCATGACCGCATGCAGTAACGCGGGGTTGGAGCTGGTTTTAATAAATTTGCCGTAATCTCTGTAAACAAGACTCGGAGGGGAGTCTGCTTGAAGAAGCCTCTTGATAATATCACACTGAGTAATGACACCTGTGTTATTTGTTTTTGTCTTCGCAGAGTTATTGAGAAAATCTGCAGAGCACACTCTGGTCGACATGGTGCAGCTGCTCTTCACAAGGTAAACCTGCTTGTGTTTGCCTCAGCATTGCCGAGATGGCCCTCTAAGGACAGAAAGATTCCACGCTTCCACTTAAGGGCCCTCAGAAAAATCATCCAAAATGGTCATTATTTAGAGGTGGAAGGGGATAAAGGATTTGGCACTTTTCTCTAGGGCTGACCCTGTCAGACTGCAGGGAGACAGAGGTAGGGAAGGTTGCCTGGTTTAGGGTGTCCTTTGAGGAGAGATGGACAGCCAAGTAATGAAGAGCTTTAGGATAGAGAACCAGTTTCAGAACAGAGAATGCAAACTTCACTGAAAAAAAGGTGCTCTAAAAAATATAGCTCTCTTTAGCAGAGAGAATAGAAATGGTGTTGAATAGCCACACATTGATTTCAGGCTGAGAGCTTTGACCTCACACATCAAAGAGCGTTTTAAACTCTTGAAATCGTGTGTCTTGGACAAATGTTCTGCCTTTTCAGCACCCTTCAGGTAATTAAGATTACTTCTTTTAAATTCAATTAAGTTAATTAACTTCAAGACTGTTTCTGCAAATAGTGAAGTACTCATAGACTTTCTCTGGGTATTGTAAAAAGGAAATGTGCAGGTACAGATGTACTTTTAGTAGAAAAGGATTTTGGTGAAACTGACAGTTTATGAAACACAGTTGCATCATATTTTTTTCCTGTTGTCACACAGTTCCAATGGCATCTCAGTTTTTTTCTCCTCTGTGTGCCCTGCATCATGTGCACTGGATGAATGTGGGGCAAAGTCAGAATCAATCTTTTCAAAGAGGAGAGACCACATTACTTTTTCTCCAAATGCATATGTGGATTTTACTTGGTGCTTTTTCATTACTTACTGTGTAATCCTCTCCTCTCTCCTTCTCGATAAGGCTTGGAGACACCACCACCATCTGTGCCTGTGGACATTGGGATAGAGATGCAAGGCAAAGGCAGCAACTGCAGGGGTGGTTTGGCCATCTTGCTTTCCAGAAAAAGAAACAGCCAAAGCTGTGCTCCAAGGCTTTTATACCCTCATCAAGTAAAGATAGAACTGTAGTAAAGGAACAAAAGAGAGAGCAGGGTGTGTGGAGTTGTAGAGCTGTACATGTTGTCATTTGGTAGCACAGGTGAGAGCAGTCTACCTCATCCTGAGATGGGAACTGCTTATCTCAAAAGATTCAACTTAAATGTACATGCTGTCCTCCACAATTGTGTTTATATGGTGCAGAACACAGGATAACTACTGGAGTTTCTACCAATTCAAAGAGAAGAATTGCCATGACTAGTAATAACATGTATGCTGCAAGAGTCCTGGTGTGGATGATACTGGCTCAGCAGCTGTTTTTAGCAGCATTAGAGAAACCTGTTTTGAACAAATGTAATTAGTCCACTGCTGAAAACATACACTGAAGGAAAATAAATGGTATTTACATGGCAGGAAGATCAACATAGAAAAGCAGCCATTAGTAGTAATAGCGTGCAAAGCACCTCTCATCTATACTTGTGTGGGCTTTTACCCTTGGCAGATTTTGGCAGGAAAAGAAATTAGGAGAGTCTCTCTTTGTAAAGAAAACCTAATTTGGGTTTTCTAGTATCTGCAGCATGACTGGAAAGACCAGCCTGTTTCTTTCCCCTTCTTGTTAATCCATGTAAGCTGATGTATTTTGGCTTGCTCTTTGTGTTTCAGATTGCCTCAGTTTAAAGAAGAGCCTAAAAGCTACATGGGAACGAACATGAAGAAGGTAAGACTCAGCACCGTGTTGACTGTTCTGCTCCTGTCTTGGGCTTGCGCTCAGCTCTATTTTGTTTGTTTTCACACTTGTATTTCTTCATTCCTACAAGTCCCTAGTTCACTGAAAGAGCATGTTTAACCGCATAAATGGACATAGATTCTGTGGGATTAAGTGCACACAGTCCAGTGGCAAGTCTTGTTAATGATAGTGCTGCCTAAGTGAGACAGTCTGGATTCTGGGAAGAGCCACCAGCTGCTGTGGGCTAGAAAACCCCAGCAAGTTCTGGGACCTGATGGTGTCATTCTCCAGTTATTTGCTGTCTTCTGCTGTCTCTCCAGCTTCTTTCTCATCATTCTTCATTCACTATAGGTCTAATACTGAGCTCTTGGGATATATTTTTGTCCAGTTTCTCCTGTGTAGAAGGGAAACTGTTTGAGGCTGGTGAAACAGCATGAAAGCATCATGAAATTGGCTTTTGTAGAAAAAGCTTCGGTGACTTCTAGAAGGGACAGCATTCTGTGGTGAAAACCTTAGTTCACATGATCAATGCCATCTCTATTAGCAGCCAAATCAAAGCACACTTTTCTTTATCTACCTTTCCCTAAATGCACAGTTTTCTGAGGGTGGAGTTTCTGGATTTGTTCAATGCCACCATCTTGATCAATACAGTGAGGCTTTTAGCAACTGGATTCAGTATTTCAAATACCATTATGTGACCTTATATGATTATTAATGTAGTAATTTCTTAGGTGGAGGGAGGTCCTCTTGAGGAACTCCATATATACTTCTGAATTCTTTATGTTTCATATGAAGAATGTCAATAAAGGTAACAGATTCTGCTGTTGAGAGCAACAGGATGGGAAAAAGTACTAAAGAAGAAATAAACACCTTTCAACTTAATGCTGAATATACAATTTGTAACTTCCACTCTGTTTTTATTTTAATGTTTTGAGAAAAGGGACAACATAGGGTAAACACACATTTCAGAGCCAGTATAGCAGTGTTTTGAGAGACTGAATGCTTGGTTGTAGGAATCTGAAACCTAGTAAAGCTTAGGGCTTTACTTCCTGTACAGTAAACTAATGACTGCTTGTTTCCCTTGCTGTGGGAGAAGTCACAGGACTTGTGATGATGGTAGGCTGGCCTACTGAGA
>QWTY01032804.1:0-10067 GCA_008033365.1 Pseudorectes ferrugineus | reverse complement strand
AGTCGGCCTCTTGTCGCAGGTAATTTAGTGGCAGGACAGCAGGACAAAGCCTCAAGCTGTGCCAGGGGAGGTTTAGGTTGTACATTAGGAAGAACTTCTTCACAGAAAGAGTGATTGGGCATTGGAATGGGCTGCCCAGGGAGGTGGTGGAGTCACCATCCCTGGAGGTGCGTAAAGAAAGGTTGGACGTGGCACTCAGTGCCATGGTCTGGTGGTTCCATGACACGGTGGTGTTCGTTCGGCCAGAGGTTGGACTCTCGATGATACCAGAGGTCTTTTCCAGCCTCCCTGTCCCCGTCATCCCGCAACCCGCCCCGCGCCGGGAGGGCGGGGGGAGGAGCGGAGAAGGGGAACGTGTCACGCGCCCGCGCACCCGCGGCGCCCAATAGGGAGCGAGGAGCCGCCCACGTGACGGAGCGCGCGCGAACGGTCAAGAGGGAGGGGGGCGCCCCCCCTCCGCTCCCGCGGCTCTCTGGCGAGTCACGTGATGCGGCGCCACTCGGCCCCCCCCGCTCCCCTCCCGCGCTGGTCACGTGCGCGGGCGCCGGCGGTGCGCGCGGCCCCGACGGCCGTGAGGGGCAGCGGGAGCGGCGGCTCCGGGCGGGACGCGCGGGGGCCGCGCCGGGCGGAGCGGCCGCGGGGAGCCCGCCGGGAGCCCGCCGGGACCTGCCGCGGGCACCGGGTGAGCAGCGCCCGCCCCTCGCCATCCCGTTAGGGCGCTGCGGGCAGCGGGCGGGCACCGCGGCTATGAGGAGCTGCGAGGGTGACGGTACCCGTGCGGAGTGGGAGAGCGAGGAGAGAGAGAGGGAGAGGGTCCTTGTCGCCAGAACAGGGCTGGGGTGGGGACCCTCACCCGCGCTCTGTCTCACCGCTAGCCAATTTCTCCCCACAGCCCTTTGGAAGGCTCTTACTGCATGTCCTTAACACTGTGTGCTCTTACCGATTTTTTATTTTCCTTTTTTATTTTCCTGGTTCGTGGTGTTTCGGTTCATCCTTCCCTTTTGTCGCCGGCTTCCTGAAGGCTGAGTGAGATACCCGGCTGGTTGGAAAAAAAAAAAAAAGGCAGGAAAAACTCAACGCTTTTTGTTTTTCCTCGCCCGGCTTTCTACGAACAGTTACAGCGTTTCTTCGGCTTTTTAACACGCTCCTAAATTGAAGGAGTATTTGTTTTGGTTTGTTTGTTTGTTTTTTTTAAGGAGCTTGCAGTGTTCCAATTTAAAAAGCTCTTGTAAATTGGTACTAAAGGAATATTTACCTTTTTTATAAGGAACTTGCAGGGTTCTGATTTAGAAAGTTCAAGTGACCCGTTTGTGTTGTCCTCTACTGACGGAAGGTAAAATGGGCTTTAATCGTTCCGACAAGGGGTGGGATTGTGAGAAAAAGGTACAAGGCGTCATAAATGGAAATGTGTTTGGAGCACAGAGTTTTTAGGAAAAACTTTAGAAGCTGTTTGGAAGATGCATTCGTTCTTAGGTGCCTTAATATGAATGTTTTCCCTTGAATGCTTATCTCTCTATGCATCAGATTGAAAGGCATTGCTTTAGAAGATGTCTTGTCCTCAGTGAATGGATTTGATAAGTTGCACTAATGGCTCAGCGTGGGGAAAAAAAAAAAGGAAAAAATAGTGTGGTTGTAATTACAGTTTTGTAATTGGAGTTTTGTTATTGTGGGTGTATGACTGTCATCCTCATAAGGGTGGTTTCCTGTGGCTAAACCAGTCGTGTTCAGTAGTGTTCACGTGCATGATGATGCTTTTTTCTTGCTTACCTCTCTCAGCTGGTTGCTCAAAGCAACCGGGAGGTCTGGTTGTCAGCCCTTGGATCAGCAGTTCTTTCCTCCCCTGTATTGCTCATTAAAGGCATCAGAAAATAAATTGTGTAGAGGTTTGGAACACATGGGTTTTGCCTTAGAAATTTTGCTTTTTATAAGGTCCAAGGAAAGTAAGTTAAGGCACGTGTTTTCAGGGAGTGCAGTCTCTTTTCATTGGCAGGGAGAACGCCTCAGTAACATCACTTGGTTCATATATCTGATTAATGTCAATTGTATTGTTAATATAATAATAATATATTGTTTCCATGTTCTTTCTCAGTGCTGAAGTATGAAATAAAAAGAAAGCAAATGTAGACTGGGGGAAAATCAGCGTTATGTGAAGGATTTGAGTCTTCCTTGGTTGAGGTGTACTTCAAATTAAAAAGGGATTAAGTGTGCCAGTCGCTCTGTGTTGTTCTAAAGCCAGATATCCTAGCTTTTGTGTTCTCACTGCTGTTCATAATTCCCAGAGACAATTAGGAGAAATGAAGGCCTGAGCCTGCAGTTTTTCTGTGCAGGAGTAGGTCTGCCCATCTGGAATAAACTGCAACATTGGAGCCTGAGGAAAGAGTGAAACAAACAAAATGCGATTGTGTTCCAACAGCCTTTGCAAATAAGGGGATAATCTTTGAGGAGTTAACTGTAGTTGTTTTGTTGCGAGTACAATTGGTACTGTTTTCCCGGTAGGATGTTGTGTTAGGCTATTGTTCTATCCAGCGTGGATTTATTTAGCTGAACTATAAACTCTAGAACGGTATCTAAAATAATTTTAACAAAGCATTTTGTAAACACTGCCGTTTTTTTTAAGGCAGGGATTCATGTTTGCCTGCATGTGCCACTGTGAATCGGCTTGCAGGCTTTTTATTTAGAAAGCAAATTACTGAGGAGATGAATGTGTAGGCAGCAGATTAGCACAGAATTTTTGAGGGGCCTATGTCTCCAAAAGTGTGTGGCTTTTTAAAATTACAAGCAGATGTAGATGTTTTCCCCTAATGTTGCTGCCTACTCCGAGGTCAGTTTCTTTTTCATCACAATATGTGGCCAGTTCGGTTTCCTTTCTTTTACAAGTCGTCCTTTCTTGCTTATTTTTAGCCTAAGTGAAATTCAAGCAGTGATCTCTGTTTCTGTTCCTGTTTGGATACTGAGGTTGTTGGATCATTTCGGAGATGTCAGAGCCGTGAAAGAGGGGGTGTTGATGTAAACTCCCTCTGCTGGTTGATTTTGCGACAGAAGTAAAGCTTTGTGTTGTACAATTGTTTATCTCTGCATCATTCAGCGGAAATTAACAGTTAAGAGGTGGCATACAGTGTTTTTAAAAGCAACTAGAGCACCCAGTTTAAGCTCAGGGGTTTTATACTCATAAGGTTTTTAACTGCAATTAACTTAAGAGCTGTGAGTTGATATATGACAGATACTCCTCAAAGCCACTGCTACCTTGTTGCACGCAGAATCTGAACAATAGCTTGAGAGCTAAGATACTGAGAGAGCTATTAGCATGCAGATTAAAATACCTTGATTACTTGGGGCTCCATGTGGTCCATTCGCTCTTACAAACTTCTCGGCTGAGGTGCAGCCCTTGCACAGAGTGTGATATAGCAGGGTCCTATCAGGAAACGTAAATAACCTTAGGTCTGGGCCTGACGCACTGCAGGAAGGGTGAGTGAAGGACACTGGGTTTCTCTGTGCTACTGCTTCCAGTGCCATGTCTGGAGTCTCCTGGATCATCAGCCTTTCATAGCAAGGACTTGCCCAGAAGAAACTCTGCCCACACCTGTCTCCCCAGATTCAGGCAGATGTTGCACAGGGGTGAAATGTGTGATTGGTGTGAGGTATCGTGGTATCACAGAGCATCTGTCCTTTTGGGAAGTGTACAGTGTGTCTTACCGGATGCTAGAACCAATTCGGTTTCAGTTTTGGTAACACTGAGTTACTTTACTGACACCTCCATTTAGTCCTATATTTAAAAATAGATTCCTCAAATACTTTCTTCTCACTGTAGACTTTTTTTTTTCCTTCTTGTGACTGCCAGAACTTTTGTTGGAAAACTAGGAAATTGGCTGGGGTTATTAAGGAATCTGTCTTTAGAGAGAAAAAAGGTGGTTCTTCTACCTAGGTGGAGCATTTATTTTCTGTGGAAAATGAAGAATAAGAAGTTAAATCAGCTTTCTATGCACAGTTAAGAAACAGTAGTCAGTATATAAAGCCCAGAACTTCCAGGTTTGTGTGTAATTTCTCTCCCTTTAGACAAAGGGATAAAGAAAAGTAGCTGCTGTTGCTGCCATAGAAATATTGAAAGCCACTGATGGGTACTCCAGCAAATGGCAGAATCTAAGGACAGTAGTTAATATTTCAAGAGGGGAGGAAGAGTGTGTCTTTGAGGAGAAACAGTACATATTGCATAAAAAGCAAGAGAGGGTTTTTTGTTGTTTGTTTGGTTTAAGGATTTTTGTGAACCTTGTGGTTCGTAAACCTGGATAGACTTTAGGATTGAGATTTATTAAAGAAACAAACTTGCCAGTGGCAGATGAGTTGTCCTTAAGAACCTTTTGAGGAAAATCTCTGAAATAACTGTAGAATTGTAGTAACAGTTGAAATGGCTCAAAATATACAGCGTTGTTTTGGACAAAGCAATGTTAACACCTGTTAACAATTGTAAGGATCTTCACCTGTGGATGGAGTTTGTTGCTCATATCTCCGATTTGGGAAGTCTCATGTGCTTGAAAGCTTTTATCTACCGGTATTATTTTGTCTGACAAGATGTCAGGTTGAGCTGTGAGGTGCGGGAAGTGCAGTGTAACTTGCATAAGTTTTGGAAGTGCTTGGAAACGTTTTGTCAAAGAGCAGTGATTAACTGAGTCATACAGAGCAGTAAAGAAGTCGAATGGATTAGAGACCTAGTGCATAGATCAGGAAGGGAGAGATAAGGTAGCACATTTTAAACTCGTTACTTTTAGAGTAGAATAGGTTCTCTGGGTGCTGTAAAACTTGTCAATTTACTAGGATATTCTCTAGCAAAATAACACGTTGTCTTCATGTCTTAACTTCACAGGATATGTTGAAAACTACTTCAGTGAAGAAAATTGTTTTTCTTTATATCCAGATTGACACGTTTGTGCTTTGGCAGTTATATATTACATGAGGCAAGTTAAATAGGTGAAGTCTGAAGGGACACTTGCTTGGTCTGCTCAAAAGAACAAGTCATTGCTGCCTTGTTTTAATTGATTGATAGTGTCATATGTTAAAAGATTTGCCAAGGTGAGGTAACAAATCTTAGCAGCTAAACTAGCCTGTGCTTGTTACTGGACTAGAAATTAAGAAGGCTTAAATACATCCAGACCTGTTTAGCTGTGTAGAATCTGCTGTGCCTTGGCATCAGGTAGACTTAAAAAAAAAAAAAAGCTGTTCTACAAATAAATTTATTATGAATTTGCCATCTGGAGATTTCAGGTGTTTTCAAGACCTGTTTCAAATGTGAAATGCAGAGTTAAGTCGGGCTCTTAGTAAGAGAGGTGCCTGTAGAGCAGAGCTAGGTTTGTTGGATCAAGGTTATGAAATCTGATAAGGAAGCAATCCTGCCTGGGTTTTGTGTTAGGTTTTTTTTTGTGGACATAATTCCACTGTGACCTAAGTGTTTCTCAAACTTCATTTTTTTATTATTATTATTACTTTTTTTAATCCCCCTTCTTCCAAGAAACATAGGCCCTGAATAACAGTTGACTGCTGTTGTTAAATGGCTCTCTGAAGCCAAGTCTTGCTTGCCAGCACAGTTTTGAGAACCAAGCATCAGAAGAAGAGCAAAGAGAGGCTGTCTTGTGTTCTCACTGTTATCCATATCCGATACCCAGGCATCATCAAGCAGCAGCCTGACTTGAAAGCAGCACAGCAAAGAATAGGGGGATTGGGTTGCACTGAAGCAAACAAATGGAAAGGAAAGAACTAAGTGTTGATGAGAGGATGGCATCTGGGTAGAGACCACAATTCTTACCCCTGGAATGATTCCCTACCTTTTTGGTTTTTACTGTTTTATGATGATTTGTCTTGTCACTGACATTCTGTGGAATTCTTCACCTAATGCTCTCCACATTTCACAGAACTTGCTGATACCCCTCGGCACGGATCATAGATTGTAAGTGGCAGAGTCCCTTCAGGGTGTGAGCAATGTTATGTGCAGGGTTGAATGCCTAGATAAGCTCTGGATGTTTGTGCTGTCAGCTTTGCTCTTGAGCTGCTGCAGTTGCCCTGAGGAAACTGGGTAGAGGGAGCACTGGAGAAGGATGGATTGTACACATCTGTGTTCATTGGCAAACATCTCTGTACCCCGCCATGTTTCCAGCTTTTAATGTCTTACACCTTGTTTCTAAGTAACAGATTATGGCAATTTTACTTAATTACAGTTCTCTAATACGTTTCACTGCCTAATTGCACAAGCTCATACTTTCCTGCTCTCACAAATATTTTTTGACCATAACAGCTTTTGATTACACAAGAGATGGCAGATTTGGGTCACGTTCACATCAGCCCCAGCCTTATTTTTATTTGCATATTTCACATACCTATCAACTGCTTGCTTACATGGCATTTGTAACTTATAAGACTACAAAAAAAATTCACAAGTGAAAATTTTATAAATTGGAATTGCAACTAAAATTCCCTTTGAAAATTCCCTCAGAATGCCACTCTGCCACCAGTGGATATTTGCTAGATCACAAATTTTTAATTAGTTTGCTTGTAAAAGAGCAGATGTTCAGCTGCATTGGATATAGTTTACTTAAATGCCCTGTTAAGAAGAGGTCTGTTTTTCCAGTGACTAGCTATTTGTTCACCTAAATACATGGAAATACAATAACATATTTCATACAGAGTAGAATATTTACTTTCAGAGCTACATGTCTTTTTTTCTCCACATGAAGGAATTTACCTTATCGTCTGTTGATGAAAGCACAAAATACGCTTTTTAATAAGCTTTTTGGGTTTTTTTTGTTACAGCAATGTCCTCTTGCTTGTAGAAGCGTCATGACACACAGCAGCATCATGGTGGATGTAGGCAAGTGGCCAATATTTACCTTACTGTCCCCCCAAGAGATTGCTTCCATTCGGAAAGCGTGTGTGTTCGGAACATCGGCCAACGAAGCCATTTACATCACGCACAACGATGAGGTGAGCCTGGCATCGAGCTGGGTGGGTGCTCCACAGTTAGCTATTTTCAGAATATTTGTAGATTAATAGCTTCTCAACAGCATTACGTGAAATTTGTGTTTTCCAAAACATGGTGGTTGTAACGTTTGATTTTTTTTTTTTAAGTTTTGTGTGGGGACAATATAGATGGACTGTTTAGAAAACTTTCGAATGGCAAAGGCCAGGCTGGATTACATGCACTTTTGAAGACAGGCAGAATTTAAAAGAAGTTGTGGTAGCTTGAAGTTAAGTGCAAACACACAGGTATGAAGATAGAAAATGAGGTTGTGGCTTGCTAAGTAAAAAATACAGTGGAAGATTATCTGTAGATTTTAATTATTCAGAAACTCATTATGAGTTAGCATAGTGCTGCTGAAAGAAAACAAGGCAGATGTTCTGGGATGTATTAATGGGGAAGGTTTCTCATAAGACTGGGTAGAGAAGGATTTTTTTTTTTCCCTAAGTCCTATCAAAGGTGCCTGTAGGATGAGCCTTCCCCAGTATAGCTCTTTACATGCTCGTGCTTTATTTGCTATTTACAAACTGCTTTTAAAAGAAGGTAGTATCTTCCACTTTTCACAGTTTCAGACTTTTTATGGTGCAGTTCCTGAAAATAAAAAGCCTAACTTCCAGTACTGTATGAATCTGAGTAATTCAGACTCATCAGTTAACATCCAAAGTGCTCTTGTGCTGACTCTTGGGGTTGTTAATTTCTGTGCGGGAAGTCTCTGGCCCCTGGAGGTCCAAGGTGAAACTCTGTCCCCAGTTAATAAAGACCTGAGTGTTACACATCTGTGCATACCTGAGTATAAGTCATCTGAAGTGAGTATTCCTTTGTTTTTCAGGTATTTGTTTTTGGACTGAATTGCAGTAATTGTTTGGGAACTGGAGATAATCAGAGCACAATAGTACCAAAGAAATTAGAAGCCTTATGTGGAAAGAAGATCTCCAGTCTCAGTTATGGAAGTGGACCCCATGTTGTTCTTTGTACTGAAGGTAGAAAATTAATGTTTAGTATAGAAACATAAGTTAGAGATTTTAAGTTCCACTTGCATTTAACAGGAATGGATTAAGGTGTAATTGTATTAAGTTGTTAACTGGCTAATGTACACTAAGAGGTTCTTGTTGGTCTTAAGTGGAAGTAAATGGATTTTGTAGCAGGTAAAGTTTCCATTTCCATTATGTTGAGGCACTTCCATATATTCCACAATCTAGAGGTTATGCTGTGATATTAGAATATAAAACATAGTATATATTTTTTTTAGTGTACAGATGATTCTTGTAATGGTTTCCCTTTTTGTTAACATCCTTTCATTTTCATGTTGATATTTGCTGATGTCTTAAAATTCTGTCTTAACCTTCCTGGAATTTTTAGTGGTTTTAATCACAAATATTTTTCAGAGGGTGAAGTGTATGCTTGGGGACATAATGGTTACAGCCAACTTGGAAATGGCACAACCAATCAGGGCATTACTCCTGTTCAAGTTTGCACAAATCTGTTAATAAAGAAAGTGGTGGAAGTAGCTTGTGGCTCTCATCATTCCATGGCCCTCTCATTGGATGGGGATGTAAGTTGAAACCTGTTCAAATCTCTTAATCTCCTTGTTAAAGTGAATAGTGGAGGTGACCTTGCAGTTTGAATTTCTCTCTGTTTCTACAGTGTACTTACAAACATAGCCTTTTCTCCTGCTGCCTCAAACTAGGGCGTCCTTTTCTTCAGAGCAGACTTGAAAACAACTAAACAAAACCCCAAAAACCAAATTACTAGCCCCCCTGCCAAAAAAAAACCAACCCCAAAACCATGGGAAATAAAGCTTAGCAAACTTTTGTGTCTCTCACAGGGGTGAGACTAGAAAGATGTGCCACTTACAGGTGGTTTGTGAGGTGCAAAATGTAATTTATTTGCTTGCAGTTCTGTTAGGGGATGTGTTGAGTTTGTATTTACTGAGTTAGAATTTAGTCTGTTTCTTGTAGAAATGTCTTGCATTTCCACACTGGCACTGCAAAAGAATGTTGCTCTGAACACCTTGGTGTGTAGCTAATGAAAGAGCACTGGGTTTATATCCAAGTCTGCTTCAGCTGTTTGTGTACGTGGCTTCAGGCTACGTGTCATGGGAAACACATGCAATTAGTTTCCAGTTATGCAGATTTGACCAATGTATGCACAGTGGAAAATCTGGTTTCAGCTGTGCACTAACAAAAGAAAAGCGCTAATTTTAAAACCTTTTAATAATGAAAACGGAAACTAAAATTCTTTTCATCCTGGTAATCTGAGCGTGTCTGTGTTGTGATCCAGTATGGAATAATAGTGCAACAGTAATACAAAGTATTCTTAAGGGGAGGAAAGAGAGATTGGGTTAAGTGGTCTGTGTTTTATCTGAAAGAGCCTACACTTCGGAAAGATTTTGTGCTGTCATGTTTGACTTGGTTAAACTATAAAATTTGGTGAGCATGCAGGAAGGAGAGGGCGTTCATGCATTACTTACACTAGAGGTGCCAGCTGCTGTGTGGTAGCTGCCTGTGAAGGCCATGCTGTCTCTTGTCATAAATGTGACATGCTTGAAATCTCAGTGGAAGTGGGGAAATGTCTTTGTGTTGACCATGGAGTTATACTTGCAGCTTGCTCACCATTGTGGCTCGTTAATATACTTTAACTAGGTCTGTTTGTGTGCTGAGCTTTTACCAGAATTGAGTGCAGTGAAAGCAGCAAAATGTGTTAAGCAGCTTTGATTACAGAAAGATTTGGTTGCCAACCCCCTTGTGATCTGATATACCTGAAACCTCAGGGAGACACTGAAGTTGGAAGTATTTGTGGAAATACCTGGCATAATTGGTTTGTATGGTTCAGTGCAGTTTTAATGCAGTGCAAATTTTAAAAAGAAGTATTTTAATGGTAGAATTAAAGGAATGCAGACATTCATGCTTCTCTGGCATGTCCTTTGGCATTTTGATCTACCTTCTGAGATTATCTACCTAAATATTTTCTGTTATTGAAATTAAAGTATTTTATAAAGCATCTGCAAATATTCAGTAGGAATCAAAGATCCAGCAGTTAGAAGTAACAAAAAGCAAAGGACTGATTC
>QWTY01032801.1:4729-31999 GCA_008033365.1 Pseudorectes ferrugineus | reverse complement strand
TTTTCCTACTGGTAAACTCTGAGGACACTGGTAGGGTATCTAGAATTGTAATCCAACCTCACCCCAGTGACTAGCAACACAATTTACTCCAACTCACAGACACACATTTTGTGCCAATAAGACAATTCCTGTATCTCCAGTTATAAGAATGCTACAAAGCATGAACTAAAATTTCTCTGTATCCTCAAGGTGTTCAAGGTGTTAAAGGGATTCACTGCCCTTGGAGATACTGACAAGCATCCAGATAAACACTTGTCAGAACAGGAACAGTGGTAACATTAGAAACTGGTGATGATTTTATGGCTTTGCAGTGTAAGGTCATTCTCTGCTCCCAATCTGGTATTTTTTAACTTATTATTTCTGCTTAGTTAATTGCATACATCTCAGCAGATCAGAGGACCATTACACAGTATTTTGTGTAATATAAGTATTTTGCACTGGAAGAACAAATGGAGTAACTACATGTAGCTTTCTTTCCCTTATATGGAAAGCATATACTGGCCTTGTACTGCTGTTGAAAGGGTATCTGTTCAGCATTAAT
Source organism: Pseudorectes ferrugineus (assembly GCA_008033365.1). NCBI lineage: Eukaryota > Metazoa > Chordata > Aves > Passeriformes > Pseudorectes > Pseudorectes ferrugineus. The sequence goes on along the minus strand of QWTY01032801.1, from coordinate 31,458 downwards.
GGAATTAGGAAAGTCTGCTAAAAATAAACAAAGCGTAATTCTTTCCTTTCTTTTACCAGCTAAGTAGAACAATAATTTTTCTTAGCATCAGCTGAAGAGGATATGGTATAATGGCAATATAATTATATGCAGTCATATTTGAACATTTAATCCCTAGCTGTAGATGAAGTTCATACATATAAGCACCAACATATAAATTGCCACACCGGAATAAAAAAAAGCATGTCATGTCATTACAAAAAACATACTGACTTAGAAGAGATTTGAGATACTTCACTACAAGATTACAAGATATTAGTAAGCTGTTTATAGAAACCCACAGAGGGTTTGTGATTTGAGTCATCTATTACACACAGCAATACATGAGAAGCAAATATTGAGAATGAGGTCTACTTATAAAAATAGACTGCTACCCCTGTCTGAGGAGATCCACACTCACTGAAATCACATGAATTTTGCATTCCTGTGATTTAAAGGCCAGACTTACAAATACCTTGTAATGATGTCCATTAATCTGGGGAACCAGGATGTTAACAATTAAGGTAGTTACTATCACAATTAGCATCAAAATTAGAAGTTTAAATTGTATTTAATTTTTTCCTTAAAACCAGCCTGTAAGATACACAAATATCAACATATATACATGTTTTAACAAAAGTATTACTTAAATTACCTGTTTTGTTACGAAGGGTATACTGTGAAGTGTTTGGGCTGTGTAATATGCTTAACGTAACTTTAGCAAGAAAACCTGCAGTTCTTACTCTGCTGACAATTAGTCTGTGAAGTCAATGTGATACAAAGTGATAGCTGTACTTAACAATAAGATGAAACTCAAAACACCATTTAAAAATGCACAACACAAGGAAAGTTCATAACACAGTTAAATGAAATCTACACCTAACTGCTTCTCATTGCAGCATAAAAGGCTGCTTTTTAATGCTTCAGCATAAAAAACAGCATTCAGAGAATGCAGCAGAAAATATTTAATTAATTAATTTACAAAATTACAAGGATTTTTAATAAACATATAACACCTCGGAAAAAAACTGCCATCAGTTTTGGATACCTTGGAATACTTTGGAAATAGTAGGACAAAGAAGACAGATACCACCTCTAAGTAATTCCTTCATCCATCTTGGCTAATTGATACTAAGAGAATGACAGCACCCAAAAATTAAACTAATGGAGTCTCAGTATAAACATTCTGAAAGGCAAAAAGGGAAAGGGGGAAAAGGAAAACGGGAAAAAGTAAAAGGGGAAAAAGTATTAGGTGCTGCATGACAGACCACCCTGTCAAAAACAGGAATAACATGGTGGTTCAGCGTGGCCTTCTTCAGAAACAATAGAAAAAACTTTTTTTCCCACAGATCATTCAGCAGGGGAAGCTATGAGCACCAAAGATGAGAGAGAGGGAAAAACTCCTCTCTCTGTGACTGGAAACACCCTATTTTCAACTGACATTTGATTCCCTTGATTTACACTGTTCTCTGGCCTCCCAGTACAACTATCTAATTTATGCAGGTGTTTGTGTAAGAGCTAACCAGGAAAAAGACCCAGCTACTAAAGCTCAGTGGGTTTGAGGTATTTTAAACTTTATGCATGTTGATTCATATTAATTAAATGCCCTCAGAAACATTTGCAATAATGTAAAGCTGGTACATTCTCCAACAATAGTAACCAAAAATTGCAGACAAATAAGTGTAAGTGTAGAGAAAAAAAGTTTCCATGATTCAAGTTAAGTTTGCGAGTTTATTTAGACTTTTGACAGAATCAGAAACTAAATAGGACACTTCTGCATTTAATAAATATGACCATTCTACTTTCACTTTTGTCTTTTGGGAGGTTTTGATTTATTAGTTGCTATGGAGTTTTTTTTTGTGGGGGGGAAAGGTGTATAGGGATATTTTGCTGGAGTTTTTTGTTTTGGTTGGAGGTTTCTTTGGTTGGTTGTTTTTTGTTTGTCGGGGGATTTTTTTGTGTAAGTGTATGATACTCAGTCCCTGGCCTGGACCCTGTCTTACTCAGCAATCATGTCAAATAAGGTTCTAGAATTTCCAGCAATCTATTCATAACTTAAATGTGTCCCTTGTTCAAAATAGTACTCAGTGTTAACGAACAGGGATAGAATGGGGCTTGCAAGTACCCAAGTACTTCTGTAAAGATGCAGAAAGTGCAAGAAAATTCCCTTGCCCTGTCTGTTATCTATTTCTACAGACTTCTGTTTATTCTTATTACAGAAGTGGTTTCTAACTCAGTGCAGACAACATGCTCTTCTATCACATACCAAACTAATTCCCACCAAACTATCACAAAAATGAGTTACTTTCTAAACATTCAGCAATGTGTAAACGAGTCCTCAAAACAAATGCTGTGGAGGGTTACTCTTCTGAAAAAAAAGAAAAAAGGTGTATCTGAATTAGGAAGCAGCCCACTTCTGAGCTTCTCTGGACTGTCACAGATGAACAGTCTATTGTGAGGGCTACATCTTTTTAATGTGAAGATAAATAGTCTTTCGGCTATAACTGTGTACAGTCTCAATGACTTCCAGTCACCTGTTCTGTCTATTGCAGCTGTGTATTCTGCTGGGATCTCTGAGGGATGGAGCTTATCCTGTCCTTCCTATTAAAAATGACAAGCCAGTTGACTTGAAGTGCTTTCTCAAGAATCTGTGATGCTCTGAATGTATCTGCTCATTATACACTTACTAATATCCAGGCTTGGAAATACATGCAATAGTATATCAAACTATGGCCACAAAGAAAACAGATCTATTTTAGGTTTTGTAGAAAAGCTTGAAAAAAATTGTTTACCATACTTCTTTTTGTTTCAAAGCAAGAATTAAAAGCTCTTCATATTTCACAGAATCATAAAATCCTTGAATATCTCAAGTTGGAAGGTATTCATGGGACAATCGAGTCCAACTCCCTGATTCTTGCAGGACTACCCAATACTAAACCAGACGACTAAGAGCATCACCCAGACTCTCCTTGAATTCTGAGAGGCTTTGACACTGTGAACACTTCCCTGAGAAGCCTGTGCTGGTGACTGACCACCCTCTCTCTCAGCAAAGAACCTTTTCTAATGTCCAGCCTGAACTTCCCTTGACACAGCTTCATTCCGTTTCCTTATGATCTGTCACTGCTCACAAGGAGAGATCAGCAGCTCCCCCGCCACCACCCTGTTGGGGTCTCACCTCAGCATTCTCTTCCTTCAAGCTGAGCAAACCAAGTGACCTCAGATATTCCTTGGAAGTCTTGCCCTCGAGGCCCTCAAATTTTTCCTTCAAATCAAAGTGAAAATAGAGCATTAACAGTACTTTATTTATTTAACAGTGTTTGTCAGAAAGGCAAAAGCTAGCGCTTGCCACATGGGCATAAGGAAAGCCTAGTTTCCTCCTTCTTTAGAGGTGCAAGTTTACCTAACAGGTCAATGTTTCTAATACCTATGAAAGATTCCAAATGGACCAGCCTTACTCAGTAAGGTCTCTACTCCCATCACGTCAGGAATTTTCTTGCCTATCTCAGTAATTCCGAGAAACAGACTTCCTAGGGTTTGTGTTTCTCTCTGTGTGTGCAAGTGACAGAGAACGTGAGTGTATAAACAAATCAACTACACCAAAGTGATAATTTAGTAGCATGGACTAAGTGAAAACTGGTGAGGCTGAGATGCCAGGCTGGACAACTATACAGTGTTTGCAGTGCCTTTCCATTTTCCTCTGTCTTACCTTCTTTTACAGTCTCTTCCTAAAGAATCTATGTAGTCACTTCGGAAACCTTAAAATCCAAACCTGTTCTTTAATGTGAGTCCCGCATTCTCACAATGCAAGGGATCTGTAACGGAGATGTTCATGCATCTGAAAGTGATGCTTACACCTTGCAATGCCTGGAATTCAATCATCCTCTGAGTTTTCAAATTGGACAGAACATGTCAGATTACTACTCCAGCTGTAGCTTCCGATATTGTACTGTGGCTCAAACAATTATATGAAATATAGATGTATAACCACTTCTGATTTATGGAAGCAGAGAGTAAATTCTGCTCCTACAAACTGCTGTTAATTCAGAATCAGTAATTATTATATAGTTGGAAGAAAAACAGCTGAATTCTAATCACTACTTAATAGGGCAACTAACTAGGTTGCTTTTGCCACAACATCATAAAGTAGCACTGATTTGGGGTCTGAAAATTTGAAATATGCGACGACAAACAAATTCTAACTAGTTTAAAAGGTAAGTAATTAAGCACTCAGTTAACAACAGAGGACACGTGCAAACAAGCAGAATTAGAAAGATGTAGAATGTCATTTCACATCTTGTTTACCATCTTTGCTTATTTTCCAGTGCAGCAAAATGCAGAAGCAGACAGGATGATTGGGTTTTTTAGAAAAGACAGCATGTTGTATGGTAGAACTGAAGGTGGCAGTTCAGAAACAATCACATCCCAAAAGGCTAATTTATCCCAAAACACAAGATGTACAAAAGAACAAATCTGTACCTCATTCGTTGGCACAGAAGGAAAAGCCAAAGTACAATATCACCAGCACTAATGAAGAACCACAAAGTACTTACACTGCAGTGTTCTGAAACTGTTGAAATTTACTGAGAGTCTATACTAGTTTCACACACTCTGTACACCCCTCTACTCTTAAATGCCCCATGGCAGTATCACAGTCTGCCTGCTATGTATTGCACTGGTTGGAAAGAAAAATGAGCACAGAGAAAGAAAGAGCAGAAAGGAAAAGTAAAATAAAAATATAAATAAGTATCTCATTACTTCACACTCTTTGGAAACTATGAAGTTGAGGAGAAAAGGACACAAGAAGGTAAGTTCACCTGCTTATTGCTGTCTGCATGAAAAGAGAGCATTTTTATATTTAGTGTTCCATTTTTGCATACTGGGGCCACTCTCTTCTGTTTTACCCAGTATAGATACAAACAAGATCTCAGCATTTTCAGTCAAGCAGAGTTCGTAGTCTTCATACTTATCTGAATTTAAAAAAAAAAAATTCTTTAGATCAATTCATTTTCTTTATCAACTGGAACTTTTGTTTTACTTAGAATATGTAAATAGATTATCTTTTCAGACCATGAGATTATAACTGGTTCAATTATCATGGCGGTGGTGGGGGGAAGTTGATGGATACTTTGACTGGTTTTTTAAATGAAGGCTCAACAGCTTGATATTGAGACAGGCTCATACCATACCACAACTATTGAACAAACTTTGCAAAACAGATCAAGCAAAATACCTCTGACCCAGCCCCAGAAATCCCTCTTCCACTGCACAAAAGGTGACAGTTAAAAACTGTGCAATGATCTTTAAGATGTGAACAAATAGCTAATATTAGATTATTTCATTAATTTTCACATGTGATCTAAAACAGGATATGAGCCAGTGTCTCTGGAAATCAAAGACCAGAATTCCAGTCTACACCACTCTCTTATCCCTGGAATGAAGGCTTTAATGCATAGTTATACCATTCAATCAATGAAACCTTTTTTATTCTTGTCCTAGGACCATCAGTGGTGAAGTTCTAGTGTACATCAAATTTTCAAGGAAGGGAAGGCATCCCTCACAGTAGCATGGAACTGCCTTTATGTAAGTTTATGCAGTTTGCCTTTTAGGATATTCAAAAAGCAAAGAATTGTACAAAACCATCCCATACCTCTTCCTTTCATATACAAGACAAATTTTATGTAAAAAAGTAGCCAAGTTGCAAAATTTTAAAGCTGGTTGCAGCAACTGCACAGTTTATCTATGACCAGCCTCTACAGCCCCATCCTGTCACAAAGAAACAAATTTCCTTTGGGATGGTAGAGAAGAAGTATATCATCTCTTTACCACAGACAATGCCCTAGTGATACCATTCAGTCTACAAACCCCTCACAAGCTGAATGAGTAATTAATTTTGAATTTTATAAAAAAGTATGTTATTCAAGTAAACTTGCTAGTCAAAAAATTACCACACCTACTATTTCAACTAAATCAAGAAAAGTCAAGTCCATCTTTGCAAAAAGGGAAAATTTCATTTGTTTTCTGCACTACAGTTATTTCAATTGAATGGGTAATTGCCGTTTTTGTTAGTTAAATTTTAAAAAAATTTAAAAATCAAAGAAGCACAGAATCATATCCAAAACCAGAAAGAGACTGGAAGTGAAATAGGAGGTTTAAATCATATTCGGTCTTTTAACTTTATAAGGCTATTCACTTCAAACACATATAAAAGACATGCAGGAACCCAGCAGACTAACCTTTCCAAGATTTCATAAAGACCTAAACACTCTCTTACAGACACAATACTCAGGCACATCACAAAAAGCCATTTGTTCTTCTAAGTAATGTGACTGCTAAGGATAAAGCCTCAAAAAGATTTATCTGTAAGAAAACTGAGTAAACATACGTGAAACTTATGTGGACTGCATACAGGCACTGTCAAAAAATAGTAGTTTACTTTTCCAGTAGCTGTAAACCATCACTGTACTCCATCTGACTCAGCTGTAACACAGCCAGGCCTGCAAATGACTTTGACTGAATGTTAAAACCTTTTCTAAGTCACAGAAAGGCTGCTGAATCAGTCAACTGATTATTTGCCAACTGTCTATATTTAGGACTGTCCCTGCAAATGTTTAAAAGTTTACCATTTATCACTGCTTCAGAAAAAGTCAAATAAATTCCAAACAGAGCGATGCTGCTTCTCATCAAAGGGAAGTTTTCCTCTTTCCACCTACCCCACTGCCTCCAGAACAGCATACAAGGTTCACCAAGTGGAATATGCCTGTCTCTGTAGCACTCCAGATTCTAAGTCTCCATATATTTCCAGGATTTATAAGAGCATGATAGTAACTGAAAAAACAATTCAGAGTTTTCTTCTTCCTCACTCCCCTTTGATCAGGATTTTTTTAATCACTACTGTAAAAGTGCAAGGAATTATTTATGGAGAATGGCAATTTTTATGCCGTCTATCACAACGTAGCACAATGAGATCAACCATTAGGGAAAAGGTCACTACAGCATGATGGTGTCACGCAGGCAAAGGCTGGTTTAGCAGCTAACTCGGTTAGTTAGCATCAGGGATTGCATACAGCGCCACTTCCACACACAAGACTAAATCAAAAACCAAAACTCTGCCAATTACAAACAGACATGAACACAATGATTGCTATCAAAATACAGCAAGATCAAAATTTCCTAAGTAGTACAAAACAGGTAAATCATTTCAGGTACACTGCAAAATCTCACTGTGCTCAGGACAGAATTTGTTACGAGGAGGCTTAAGATTACTAAATTACAGCTAGAAGGAAATGTACAGAAGCAGGTTATGACTGTGCAAGATGGAACCGGGCCAGTGCATTAGGTCTGTTACACATTATTCAGTTACTGTCCAATGATTAAGTAAACAAGGAGAACTGTCTGATGTCCTCCAGGCGTCATCATTTTCTGAAATCTTCCTAATCTTTTCACTGTCCATCTTCTGTCCTTACTGTGCCACAATCTATTTGGATCTCATTAGAACAAATGATACCACACCTGTTGTTAAGGACCTAACAGTTATTGGGAGCAGACTCCCTTCTTTGGAGAAAAAGAGTGTAACAGGATTGTTACGAAGTCATTTAAATCCTAAGCCTGATCTCCATCAGGACTCCAGGCTGGCAAACAAGAGTTCCATGCTGCTCCAGTCCTGCCCTTTCCAAACTAAAATCCCACACCTATTCCACACCTTCCCAGCGTAAACACTATCATGCAGTCCAACTGAGCATGGTTAAAGCTGAGGTTTTACTCCCTCTCCTTTTACTACGCCTCTCTGGGAGGAACACACATCACAGATATGTAAGGGACTAATGAAAGTATCCTACCTATAACTCCAGCCTGTAATCCTAGCATCGTATTCAGTTTAGACACACACACGTTGCCTACTGCAAAGTCCTGCAGGCCTGTTTAGATCATTAATCTTTCCTACCTACCTCAGAGCTAACACTCTGGCTATCATTACCTGATGGTTTAATCACATAAAAAGTATTTGGCTTCAGCAGAATTAACCTGGCAGCTTTCACATCCATGCTGTGGAAAACATTCCCCTCCTAGCCCACGGCTCTGACTCTGCCATATTGGCTCTGCCCATACAGACCTCTCTCTTCCCGCCCTCCTCGCTCCACTACATTCAAGAAAATGCCTTAACTACATCTTGTAACCTTTTCAAATCCTTCTCTGCTTCACCTACCATTTCCTATTCAATAATGAAACATTAAGTTTTATCTTCAGACAGTCTATGGCAGAGGAATGGAAAGAGTACTCAGATCATTTCATTTTCTCTGATGTTGTCCTTATGCTTAAGAACATGTTTCCAAACCTCATCAACGTTCTGGTTTTTTCTAACTCCTACTCAAAACTGCCCTTTGCTAAAATACTAACAAATAGGTTAGGAAACATAACACCAACTACTACAACCATACTACTTCTTTGGATTTATCTGCTTCCTCCAGTATGTCCAACAGACTCTCAGGATAGGAACTGAACTGATTTTTTAATTAAGTATTTACATATAATCTAGCACAACAGAATCATGGCCACACTTTAGTAGTTGTGTGATACCCTAGTAAATACCCTACTGCACTGCACTGAAATGCCTTTAGAATTTGTGTCTGTGTAGAACAAAGTATAAAATATGTCAGCTACAAATTCAATGATTCAACACCCCAAAAGTTAATCAGGATAGAATTTGGCCTAATCGTGTATGATGCGCTTCATTTATCACTGCAGCAGAGACTGACGAAAAGCAAGGTATGTAGGTTATTGTTTAAAAACACTATTTCTATCACCCCGAACAATGAAAATCCATGGGGGAAAAGCATTTTTAATTCTCATTTTCCTGCCACATGTTTGTAATCTGTCTGATTTTTAGTGGAACTGTAAAAGGCTATTAAATTACCCACAATATTTTCCTTCCATTAAAGTAGTTTTGCACATCTTTGTCCAATTCAGGTTTTATTTTGGTTTGCTTATATGCAGAGGATTTCTCTCCCTCCGCTGGCAAACTGTTTTCCTTGCTAAGAGACCTCATTTTCTGGAAATATTCTCTTTATTAAGCCTCTGCTGACTGTTTTGCATTTACCTATTTATACCTATGTACATGAGTGAAGGATTCCTTCCTTTCTTTGCATTGCTTCTAGCAACCTCATAGATCCAGCCCGATCTCATGTCTCAGTGTAGCACTAATTTAATCAAGTTTTCTGTTTAGTTCATTTTTTTTCCTTGGAAGTCAATTCTTTAAATAATTTTCTTATGATTCCCCGAGTTCTCTTCCCAGTTAAGAAATATTTCTGGTTCTGTGGTACCCATAAGTGAAGGAAGTATTCCACTTGAGACTATACCATGATGACAAAAAACAGCCCTCTGATATTATTGTAACTGCTCATAACTACGCTGTGTTTAAAAATTTATCTCAGAATTATGTTGGTGCAATGTTTATACTTTTTTTCCTTATGACTAATAAACAGTGACTCTGGTCATGTTTCTTGTGACAGATTTAAGTAGTAAAAGGTTAATCAGCTGTAATACTCCGATTCTGCAACCTTTTTAGGTGTATATACAACTTCCACATCTGAGTTTTCCAACTGGACTGAATATCATTACTCATACTCTTTAATTCTTACGTAGTGTAAGTGCCTTGCTAAGTGGAGTCAAGTCCCTCGTGTGCTGCTGGATGAATGCAAAGAAGATATATGAGAGGGTAAGACTTGATTCCTTGTCTTAATGCTTGAAAGCTTTTTTACTCCTCAGCTTGGAGAAATTCAGTTTCTGGGAAAATAACTTCTGCTTCACTGCTGCAATGTCTCTCACTTCCCGTAAAGCCAAAACTTTACTCCAGCTAAATCAAATATTATTTTCAAAGTAACCACTGCCTATCATTGATAAGAAAACTCCAGATAGGAAAATAAGAGGCAATATGAATAAACATGTAAGTGACTCAGCTTGTTTTTAAACTGCGGTCACATAAATCTACTCAAGTCATGCCATCATCACTAACTGTTCTTTGAACTTCTTTGCCTCAGAAACAAGCACAACATTCATTTTTCATATCTATCAAAGCAGTGCCTTAAAAGCCTTTTTTACTATTCTCAAGGGCATCTCCCCGGTCAAGGGTCTGGCCCTCAATTTGGAAAATGTCCAGTCACACAGTTCAATATTTCTTTGGGCACACCTGTCTGGGGTCATAATTCCCCATTTGTCCAGTGTGTTATCCTGCCAGGTGTAACACTGGTGTAGCATTATGGTCTCTTTTCTTGTATTAGCAAGGCATTAAAAGAACTTCAATTTTTAGAGGGTTTGGGTGTTTTTTTTCCCAAATACTGTTAACTGCTGAAGATGACATAGCATTTAGAAAGATCATTTCCCCAGCTAATCTGCTATTCTCTGCAGGAGGAGGACCATCTTTCAATTACTAGTATGAAGCAGTTTGCTGCAGTACGTGGTTATCTCAGTACCATCAGCACATTAAGCCTTTCTGGGGCTCATTCTGTTCTCTGACTTCCCTGAAGCCAGCATACAAAGCATTAGGTTCTCCATTAGGCACAGACCTACAGCCAGGGAAAAAGCATTCTCTGGCAGTCCTTGTCTCAGCATCACTCAGAGGCAATTCTGTAATTTTTTTTTTTTTAATTCCTACAGTTTCTTTTTTGACAAATTCCCTTGATTTAACTTCTCACAGTCCTTCCATGTCACTGTAACAGTCTGAAGCACATAAGATTACTTGAAAAATACCTAATTTAAGTGTACCTTCTTCAGTACAGTGTTCTACATCACAGAATTACTGAAGAAATAGTTCTGAATGTTTCGTTCTCTATTTAATTGACTTTAACATCTTGATAATCACTCTGATAATCATTTTGAAGTTACACCACTGAAACCTTAAACTTTTGATTCGTTTTCCTGAATAAATTACACAAAATTATGTACTGACTGATCAGTCACTTTTCTCCAATTGGATGGCTTGCCTGTACCTGAAAGAGTCTAATCCGGAGAGATTAATAACATAATACACTGGGGAAAAGACAGCATTTGTGAAGTATGACATTTTTGTACAAAATTGTTTAAAGTTCATTGAAGTTCTTGAGTAACTCAATAAGCATGCAGAGAAGGACAAGCAAGTAAATGTATTGTATTTGGATCTTCCAAAATATTACTGAAAAGTTTCCTAGAGGCCAATAAAGAAACAAAATCACCAAAGAAAAAAGGGGTGTCATCCTTTCATGACGTACTACAGAATTAAAAGTTAAGGAAAAAAGGACAGGAACAAATGGTCAGCTTTTCAATGAAGAAAAAATAACCAGGAAGGATTTTCCACAAGGATATGTGCTGGGATATGTGCTGTTTCTCATACCCATAAATAATAAATAATATTACTTCCAGTAGGACAGGCAGGCAAATAATGAGGTGGAAAAAGCTGCTGACAATACCAGATTATTTAGGAGGGTCAAATCTTTAACTGGCTACAGGAACTGCAGAACACTGAGGGACTAGGGAATAAAACAGTAACTGGAAATGAGGGCCAAGAAGTGCGGGCTAGGGAAAATGTGAGAAAACAATCCATCTTCATTTTTAACTGTATTGAGGTGCTGTGCACTGTCAGATGAACTTTAAAATAGGTATTACTAAGCAGCAAAAACATCATGCATGCATTTTACATGATAGTCTGAAAGTATCAGAAAAAGGCCTTCTGACAGTAAAACAGAATAAGTAGGATAGCAAGAACCCTTAAGAAAATAGGAAAAAAAAGGAGAAGTCATTATACTACTGTCAGTCTTTTATGCTGTCATGACTTAAACCTGGCAGGTGGTTCTGGGCTCCACAGCTTTCAAATGGTTAAATAAAATCGTCAGAGTAAGGGCATAAGGATGAGCAGAGTGATCTAATTATGCTCATGTATGAAGGGGTGATAGAAAACTTTGGCTTGGAAATGTCTGAAAGAAGACAAGGAGGACATGGTAATACTTAACCAAAGACCAGAGAGAAAGTGAAATAAAAATATTCACCCAAGTAGAAGAATCATGGAACACACATTAAAATTCTCAGGCAATTTAAAGCAAACAAAGAAGGATATTGTCCCCCTCACACAAAGCACATGATAAAACTGTAAAACTCACTGTCTCAGGGATTTTGTTGAAGCCAAAGCATAAAAAAACCAAGCACATGACATAGCCAAATGTATGGAAGATGGTTCTAGCTGTGGCTAACATGTTAGTTCAGCTATACGTTTTGATCTAAGCTTCCAGCACCTGATCAGCCTGTGTATTCTACTGTTTATAATCCCCCAATAGACAAGACAGAATGGTTTAGAAGGACCTTTGGTCTCATCTAGTCTCACCTATTCTCGCATTAGTACTAGACTTACAAAAAATGGAGAAAAACCTGCAGAGCTGAACCATAAATGTGAAAAAATGTGAGTATGGGATTTCTTACATCCTGTCATGTATTTGCCTCCTCAGTTTTACACAGATTATACATAACAACTTTAAAGATTGGTTCTGAAAATTACTGAGGGTATTTCACAGTTGACAAGCTACAAAAGCAAAATTCATTGTTCTTTAAGAAAGAACAGTCGAGACTTTAGTATTAATAGATAATACACAGAGAATTTTCCTCTCTAACAATCAACGGAGGTACACAATACAAAGTCTTAGAAAACAAAAAAACAGGCATGTCCTTTGTGCAGCATACTCCGAGGCTGTAATTTGCTCCGTGCGGATAAACAGCCTTGATTAATGTTGTGGCTGGATCCAGACCCAAATGAATGACGAAGCACTTCCAGTAATAGGTTCTCCTGCACAGTCTGGAGCAATTGTTCTTCTGGAGAAGATTTTACTTTATTCATGCTGAGTAGCAATCATGTAGTCAGTGCACTGTAATCTGTTTAACCTAACAAGAATACCTGTGGTGTGAAATACCAGCACTGTGAGATTGGCATCACCAGGCCTCTCAGATACAGCTGTAGGCCTCTTAGCATCTTCCACAGGTATGGCTGCAGTAGCACAACACACAGCAGCTCCTTCCTCCTTAGTCATTCACCCATTTCCCTGCACAGCGTTACCTTTCATCAGTGTCAAAACAAAGACTGCTCACTGTTTGGCCTCAACTCAGCCTATGGCTACCAGCTGAGAAAGATTCCCCACAAAAGGCCTGACCAAGCTGAAAGGAAAACACATCATCAGCCTTTCACGTTGCAGAATGCAAATCTTGAATTTCTCTGAGTTACCCTTTTCAGGCCACCGTAGTACAAAGTAAACTGGCAATTTGAAGTCAACCTATAAGATTTATAGATCTGTTCTGACCTGAACACGCCAGTGCCCAGACGCTTCTTCCCCAGCCATGCTCAGCTGACGTGCCCATACAAGGACACATCAGTCAGAGAGACACTCTTCCCCCACAATACCACTCCTGGAGAGGAGGCCTCCTCCAAAATGCATCTTTTCCTCTCATGATTCAGAAGGTACAAAGAGAATTCTGCATTTCTTTTGAAAACCCACATTACAGGAATATGAAGGGCTGTGCTCTTGTCGTGTGTTAAGATGCTGTGCTCCCTGCTTCATCTAATTGAAACAAATAATATTATCTGTTCTCCATTTTTCATGGGCCTCTTCAGATTCTGGGTTTCTAGACAACTCCTTTCTGATCATCAACAGCTACTCAGAAATATTAGTGCAATATTTGCTTTTACAGATAAACAAATTGTTTTTACTGCTTGCCATTTACTAATGGGAAGCACTATCGTTGCATAATTAATGTCTATTAAGTAAGATTACCTATGATGTACTTGAGCAGAAAGTTTGTCAAAACCGCCACCATCTCCATCTCAAATTTTGCAATATATGAAATGCTAATGTGAAAAATGTATTAAGGATTTGTAACTGCACAGTGCAGTATCTTTTAAGAGGGCTACCAGACTGCTTATACGAAAACACAAGGGAAATACTTTAAAATCTCCTAAAAATACATTGTGAAACAACTTAGATGGCATGTGACGAGAATGACACACTTTATGTTTATATACCCTTAATATCTGCCAACACAGTTATATATTAAGGAAGCCACCAAGGGACTCATTGTCTCATCTCTTTCTCCAGTCCCCTAAAACATTACTTAATTCTCTGGTTTCCAACAACGCATGACAAGAAGGGATAATTTAATAAATCATCTTTTACAAATCATTTTAGATACAGAACGATGTCTGTCAGAGAAAGGACATCTTGGGTTTATGATTGCTCCCTCTCCAGAGAGTCTTAACAGGTCTATGAAACTGGGAAGGCCCTACAAGTACCAAGTACCCAAAAACACAGAATAAAACAAGCAGCCGTCGGATAAATCCAGTACCACTCCTATAACTGAACGCATTTCTTAGAGCTGGGATAGCTAGTGGGCATGCAGGCTACACACGAAAGGTAAGAAGTCAGTAAAACCGAGTTTTGCAAAGAAAATCAAAATGGAAAACGAGTTGGCCTAAGACCATCCCAGTCTTAAAAACATCCTACTTTTGCACTGGACATAAGGGGGAAAACAGCACACACAGTCTGGGGTAGATTAACAGTCACTATAAACAAAATAAATACACTGCAGTTTCAGCACAGCCCTACCAACAAGTCGTTTGAGAACAGGATCTGTATACCTCTGTGATTCCTCAGACAGTATTAATTACCTATGACAACTGAGACACAATTGTGATGCTGAACCTTGATAATCTTTGCATATTGCTCAGTTATTTAATGTCCTGCTTACCCAAACTTATCCCCTACTGCTAGTGTCATTTAGACCACAGAAGTAATACTTCTTCAGCGACTTCATATATAATTTCGTTCCCCTCCTTCAACTATGCAACTTGATGCATCTTAAAGTCTCAAGAAATGTGCAAATAATCCCAAAACGGCATGCTGACACCCCCCACAATGCCTGTCAGATACGGGCTCGTGGGTTCGTAAAGCAGAGGGTTATTCAGCAGGAACTACAAGGCAGCAAGGTGTGAGAAGAAAACGCACCCCCAAAACACGCCGCAGCCCCAGCCGCTGCGAAGGTCACCAGCCCCATCCTCTCCCCGCCGCCCGCCCGGGAGGACCACAGCACTACCCCGAGAAGTTTCGGAGAGCACCCGCGGGCGCCGCACCCGGGGCTGCGGGGCGAGGCCGATGGCTGCAGTCACCGGCGAGTCGGGCGAAGTCCCGCGCCCGCTGCCCCCGCCGTGACTCACCAGCCTGGACTGGGCGCGCTGCAGGAACTCCTCCATGGCGCCGGCGGGCCGGCCGGGCGCAGGGCAGGGCAGCAGCGCGGCTCGGCTGCGCGCCGCCCCGCACAGCGCTGCCCCGCTCGGCGCCCCGGCTGCCCGCGCCCCGCCGTGCTGCGGAGCGCCCGCCCCGCCCCGCCCCGCCCTGCCCGCCGCGGGCGCTGACGTCAGCCCGTGCCGCAAGGGCCGGCGCGGAGCCCCGCGGAGTGGCCGCACCGCGGAGGGACGCGGGACGCGCCCCCTGCACCGCGCGGGGCGCCGGGCCCTGGCAAGCGGCGGGTTGCTTGTGACAAGAATTCCTGAGCCAAGTACGGGGCGCGCCCAGACCCGCCCGGCGCAGGGGCTCAAAGCAACAGGCACCAGTTGGTGGCTGTTGCGGGTCCTTGCGGGGCGATGTCTCAGTTTCCCATTTCACGTTTGGTAAGACTCATCAATGGAAAGCCCGAGGGCGTTGGGGTCAGAGGCAGTGACCGTTTCGGGGTCCCCTTCCCGTGGTGGCAAAAGGTCTGGAGGGAGCCGAGCAGTGAGTTCAAATTGCGAAAGGGCAGGTTAGATAAGATGTTAGGACAAAAACTCTTCTGAGGGTGGTGAGGCACTGGAACAGGTTGCCCAGGGAAGTTGTGGATGCCCCATCGCTGGAGGGGTTCACGACCAGTTTGGATGAGGCTCTGAGCAACCTGGTTTAGTGGAAGGTGTCCCTGCCCATGGTTGCGGGGTTGGAACTACATGTTCTTTAATGTCCCTTCCTACTCAAACCGTTCTATGATTCTATGACTCTGTGTTTCACAGTCAAGCCTCAATAAACCCTGCCCTGTACCTCAGACCTAGGATCCTTTCTAAATATACTGCCCACAGCCACATATCATATCTATACACTCAATTGAACAGCTCACAAAGGAGATTCCTAGGCTAGAGTCCACTTCATAGAAAAATAAAGAGAAACGTTGAAGAGTTGGAGTCCAGGACTATAGAAGTCAATGGGGGGTCATGCAATCAGTGTAGAGTAAACCAGAAAATAAATTGTATGGTTTGCAGTGTCTCCAGTGCTCTCACACCACTAGTATTCACCAGTGTGGGGTTTTTTCCCCACTCTAAATAACTAACCTGGATAATACAGATTTATTATTCCAGTCAAGTTGTGCCTCGCTGAGGAGTCAGTGATAACTAATTGTTAATAAATTCAGTGCTATGAGATCTGGGATTTTTCTCTCTTGTGTATTTTTTTGCAGCTTATTGAAGATACGACCGTAAGAGCTAAAAGCTCTTCCGTCCTTATTAACAAACTTTTTCTTACGATTGTAATTTACTCTCATTTGATTTGTTAATTCTTCCATGATATCTTGCAGATCCTATTACTGTGTTTCCTGCCATAATCAATCTGCTGTGCCTAGTCATATGTTCCAGTTGGAAATTGTTCTGGGGAACAAAAGAATAAACCTTAATCTATATCATAACGATCTAAAACTGAAAGGTAAATCTTCATTAAAATATTTGCGTAGACAAATAACATGAAGCAAAGTACTCTAAATGACAGTGTTCTACAGGAAAAGGGTAATTCTGTTACATTTACTGGAACATTTCTTCTTCTGAAATGCATTTGTGTGTTTGCACGTTAATGTGTTTCAGAACTCCATCTGATTTTGGGTTTTCTGGTTGCTGTTCTACAGGAAAGTAGGTCTCCTGAAAGATTACAGATTTTGCACAACATACTCTCATACTTGTAATTTGAAATTGAAATATTACAGTACAGAAATTGCTGTGTAACTTGGGATGCAGAGTTGAGGTCTACTAGGAATGTATGGCCAAGTGAGAAAACAGTACGCCCTGCACAAAAAAGGGAATAAAGTATATATTTCACTTCAGTAAAGTCTGAAAAACAACTTAAAATTAAAAGATCCAGCTTGCTACGAGCTAAACTGAAGTTTTGAAAATTGATGCTTAAAAGTGTCATTTTTGATGTATACATATTAAAAAAAAAAAAAAAAAAAAGCCAGAACAGCAAATAGTTGAAGAATGAAAAAGCTGAATTTGCTAAACAGGCAGCAAAGTTGTCTTCTTAAGCCTCATCCCAAAAAGCACACTTACTCTCATACACTTTAAATAAAATATGTTGACTAATTACTTCTTTGTACATCCACTGAATAGATCTGTGCGTATAAATATACCTCTACATTGTAGTATCCAAGTGGTCCTTCACTGAATCTAGAAGAACCCTGAGGATTCTTTGTGGTCTCCATGTTGGATTTCCAGAGATGGCCTCACTACAGCTGCATTGAAAACAAAACAGAGTGCACCTGAGCTCCCTGAAAACATTAGCACTAGATAGCTTTTGAAACTGCTTTTTAAGTAACTTGTTTGCCTCCATAATTATTGTATGAGTTAGATATTGAATAATTAATTATTTATATCCTATTGTGCAAAACCATGGACAGAGTACCAATCTTTGTATCTGTTAAATATTTAATAGAAATTCCTAAGCCTTATTCTCCTCTTTTCTACCCCACTTGTAGCCACTAATTTACTTCCACTTTACTGAAGCTTAAATTAGAGATGAATCAGGACACAGATTATTTTTTTATCCTTCTTCCTAAAGTAGCTAAAACCAGTTCACAGTCATCCAGAAGTTCTTCCTAAGGTGAGTTCTTTATTTGATATATGTAACTTACCGCCTTATGAAATCAGTGGGAATCAGGTTTGTGTCCCAAAGTGAGAATTTGCTCAATATCTCATTCATAGAATCAAATTATTGAAAAATAGATTTGTTGAGCAATACTGTTTTTTGACTTGTTCATAAGCACTTTTGCACTACCTCTTGTCACATTGAAGAGATTTAGGCTGTGAACTGAAAGTTCTGCTTTGTATGTCTTTGTTGTTTTGAAAATGTAAACACAAATAATGTCATACTTCTTCAGAGAGTATGGTTTGGGAGTGAATGCTTCTCTATTCACATGGCAAAGGAAAAGTTCATTTTTTAATTTCAGCCATTACTCAGTCATGTGTGAATATATGATTACTTTGCTGTGTCTTTTTACTGTGTCCTAAAAACCCCTGTAACTCTAGTAATGATGATCAATGTCTTACACTTCAGGTTCTTCTAAAACCCCTCTCATTTTCACTGTGGCCATCCAGAGAAAAGTAATTTGCATGATATACAAACTATCCTAGTAAAACCTTACATCCTCATGCATACTGTGTGCTACCAAGTAATACAGACTTCTGTGATATTCCATGGTTTCTGTGGTTCATATCCATTTTATTTATTCTCCAGGCATACAGTTCAGATTATTCTATTCCATATAATGGAGAAGCAAAACCAGTGATTACACGTCTCAGAACAACTCAGAACTGAACTCTGTTAACTCACCTTTACAGCTTAGCAAGGATATAGAAGAGCTGTCATGATACAGCTATCCAGTGGTCTAGCATTTCTATTAAAATGGTTTTTATGATAAACACTCCAATAATGTGTTAACAATCGTTTTCATGTTAAATAAGGCTGAGGTTCCTATTGCAAGACTTTTTATGCTACTGCAGTAAGAATAAATAGCTTCTGCTCATGGAATGAGAATGTAACATAATCATTTCAATAAAAGAACAGAAAAAGTTCACAGCTCCTAGCTCTTGTAAGAGGATACTATTTAAAAATTTGAAAGGAAAAAGGTGATTTCACAAATTACTGAAAGAATAATTCTCCAGACAGCCGCCCAAAGAAAGAAAAAAGAACAAAGCTGTGTGTAACACAGCAGTAGGCTGGGAGTCATTGGCATTGGCACTCAAGCCATTTTACTTTCAGAGTCTCTATAATTTCCATGTACTTTTTTCTTACAGAGTTTTACCAACAGGACGTGTCCTTAGGAGCACCAGTTATTCTATATCAAGTGTCTTCACTTCCTATGGTTAGTATTTCCAGTTTTTCATGTTTCAGTTACACTGGTCCCAGAATCATAGAATTGTTTAGGTTGGAAAAGCCCCTAAGATTATCAGGTCCACCCATTAATCCAGCACCAGTGTTCCCCACTAAACTGTCCCTAAATGCCACATCTAACAAGTCTTTTCTTCAGATTAAACAGCCCCAGCTCCCTCAGCCATTCCTCATAGGGCTTGCTCTCCAGACTCTTCACCGGCTCCATTGCCCTTCTCTGGACACACTCCAGCACCTCAATGTCTGTCCTATAGTGAGTGAGGGGCCCAACACTGGATACAGAATTTGAGGTGAGGCCTTACCAGAGTACAGGGGCATGATCCCTTTGCTAGTCCTGCTGGCCACCCTCTTGCTGATACAGGCCAGGGTGCCATTGGCCTTCTTGGCTATCTGGGCACAGCTGGCACATGTTTAGCTGCTGTCACCAGCACCCCCATGTCCTTTTCCGCTGGGCATCTTTCCATCCACTCTGCCTCCAGGCTGTAGCACTGTTGCATGGGCTTTTGGCGATCCAAGAACAGAACAAGGGACTTTGCTGTATTGAGCCTCACACCGCTGGCCTTGACCCATCAATCCAGTCTGTTCAGATCCCTCTGTGGAGCCTTCCTGCCCTCCAGCAGATCAACACTCCCACCCAGCTTGGCGTCATCTGCCAACTGACTGAGGGGGCACTCAGTCGACCCGTCACCCAGATCATTGATAAAGATATTAAATGGAACTGGCCCCACTACTGAGCCCTGGGGAGCACTACTTGTGACTGGTTGCCAGTCACCCTATAAAGACAGACAAAAGGAAACCATTTCAAATATCAGAAAACTCTTCACCAAACATGAAGACTGTCCATCAACAATGCATAAAAACTCTATGCTGTGAATGCCTCCTGTCTTTCTTTAGTGAAAGTGAGCATGCAAATGGAGGCAATGAACTCACTGTCCCTTTTGGACTTCCGGTTTGCCCAATGTAAACCAAGTACTATTAAGAAATTACGTTCTCCAAGGGATTACTTTCATTTGATTACTTCATTCCTAACCATAAATTTCAAGGTGAAACCTTATAACAGGCCCTATTGCTTTTGTGGAATATTAGATGTGGAGAAATGAAATTGCCACTGCTTTTTCTGAGGGGTGAAGGAAGAGAAAGAAGCCATGCCTGGTTAGGAGATGACTCCTAAAAGTCTGATACATATATCTGTTGAGGTTTTCAAAGACCGAATGCATTAATCGTATTTTAGTTGTGAATAGCACATAATTCCTGTGTTAAAATAATTGTCTGTTCTGTTCCTCCTTGCAAAACTGAGTAAGATACCGGATTGTGCATTTTTGAGCCAAGGCTAGCTGCTAATTCAAAGCCAAAAAGCAATATTGAATCAATACCAAATGTACTTGGAGGTATCCCAAACAATGGATAATTGAATGGCTTTCTGTGTGTGATAGTACAGGCTGAAGGTGGACAATAGAACTGCAGGTTTAGTCCCCTCCCAAACTACAACTTGTACCAAATAAGCATGAAATTAAGTGTAGAAGCCAGAATCCAGATTCATTTCCCATCAGCACTATGTCCATGGAAACTGAGTTCCCAGGTTGTTCATGAAATTTCAACACAGCTGCACTCTGACAGGTTATTATAGAAGTTAACCTTCTGTGCTTCTGCCTCTTTCTTACACCATGTATGCTGATAATTTAGACAAATTGCATGTGCCATGTGAATACATCCCCAACTGTACAAATGATCGGTCTACTAAGTGACAGAGTATGTTATTTCATGAGCACACCCTCAGTACAGGCTACTTGTGTGAAGCTGGTCCCAGGTCAAAGAAGTAATTCTATAGATGGGCTCAGTTTAAGCTGTTACCAAATCTCCTGTCTCCTCCTCACTTGGAAGTTAATTGAAGGAAATTTATTCCCATTATACTGCCATATACTAGTAGTATTTAAACTAGGCAGAAAGTATGTTTCCAAGGGACGGTAATCTCTGTAAAGTAGTGGGTAAGATATTTGACTTAAATCATTAACAGCGTTTGCTTCCCATGTATATGGGTCAAAGTCCTCAAGGGTTTTAGGCTGCAGTGAGCACAAGGCATTTCCAAGTTAACTATAAGAAAATTGGAGTAAACAGTACATAAAACTTCTGCTTTATAGATTACCATTGATCAACTGCCTATAGTATGTTTATTATTTTTGCATTTGGAGATGTTTATAAGAAAGTTCCCAAGGGAACTTCAAACATTGGTTTGAATACAGATAAAAAGGAAATAAGAGTGAACACCAGAATCCAAATTATAGCATATAAAGTGAAGAGGATATTGGCCCTGTGGTACTAACGGTGAAACATATTATAATGAATAATATAGTGGTTACTATTTGAAAACCAAAAAGTAATAGAAGAACTTCTTATTTTGCAAGT
The DNA here is from genome assembly GCA_008033365.1 of Pseudorectes ferrugineus. Classification (NCBI taxonomy): domain Eukaryota; kingdom Metazoa; phylum Chordata; class Aves; order Passeriformes; genus Pseudorectes; species Pseudorectes ferrugineus. Next base: position 9,868 of record QWTY01032801.1, on the reverse strand, counting down.
TGATTGGTATATGCAACTGCTCATCATAGACCAGCTAAAAGTAATTTGTAAGGTAGAAATTACTTAATTAGTAGAATACCATACTATGATTTTTAGACAGGTCTTCTCATTCCACAGACAAGTAACATAGCTAAAAAAAAAAAATCATATTATATTGAATACAGTTCTTACCTTGACCTTTGAAATTCATACATACTCAATGAATTCATAGGACCTTTGCTTTGCAGACAATACTGAATGTTTGGTAGATATGCCGATAATAAAATTAAGGCTTGTGAATGGTCAGTTTCTTTATCCTGCCCACAACAGGGGGATTGGAACATGATGATCTTTAAGGCCCCTTCCAACACAGGCCATTCTTTGATTCTACAATACTATGGAGATTCCAAATACAAGTAAAAGTATTCTATGTGAATAATAAAGAACAATAAAGAGCATTCCATCATCGACATCCCCATGCTTTAAACGGAGGAGGATATTTTGACGGGGGGAAAGGGGAGGCGGGGAAATTATCTCTAACTTACTTTTTTTTTTTTCTTTAAAAGAAATAGAGTTCTTTTAATGACACGTAAATGCAACAGTAGAATTACAAAACTGATAGCTATCTGAAGGTGCAAGTGAGAGGAACTCATGTGTAGGTAATCTTGGTTTGGACAAAAAAAATAGGTTATGGCAGAAAAGCATAGAACTCGCAACACACAATCTTTCCTTTAAGCCTGAATTATGGTTGCTGGATCTGTATACCTGTCCTAGTTTTGGCCAGGACACAGAGGTTGTTCTATACCACCCCATGCCTTTGCTTGCTCAGTCGGTAGAGCTGAGACTCTTAATCCCAGGGCTGTGGGTTGGAACCCCACATTGGGCAGCAATGTCGTGGTTTAGGAACGGTACTCCCTAATTCAGTGCCTGCACCAAGACTGTCCAAAACCAAATGCCATTCTCTCGCCCACCCTTTCCCTCCCCCTTTCCACTAAGGCAGGACGGAGTTGGGAATTGGAGGCACAAATGGTGAAGATCATGGCTTGAGATAAGAACAATTTACTGGAAACAGCAATGAGGTAAGAAACAGTAGCAATATTAATACCAAAATGTATTACTTTTGCATGGAAACCAGTGAAAACAAAAGTTTTGGAGTATTTTCTGTTATTTGTGGTTTATATTTTTGTGGATTATCTTAAACCAATGGGATTAAAGCCAAGGATTTGCATTTATTTTCTATTTCAATAATGTATGTCTTGTATTCAAGACTTTGGCTTTTCAACTAAGAATTCATACTGTAAAGATAACAGGCTTGGCCATTAATGATCATTAGTGTCACCACTAAGAAAAGATTTATGTTGGTCTTATTTATTAAGGCAATCAAAATGTGCTATTATGTTCCTAATTACGATATTTATTCAAACTCCCCTACTTACCCACAGTACGAATACGGTGCAGACAGCTGTTGTAGAGCTTCCCTATGCAGCTCTGGAAATGAGTTTTTCTTTCAACTAAGGACACTCCTATTCTCATAGAGAAAGAGTAGAATAAATGTAGATCTTTGCACTGTGAGGCAAACACTGGTGTTGGATGCATGAAGTTGTGTTAAGGATAAGAGCTACTGAAGCAGAGAAGTGTCTAAGAACTGTGCTAGATCATAAAATGTTCTGTTCAAGCTTCTCCTTCTGGACAACTATATAATTACAAAAATAAAAGATTAAAAACAGTCAAGCAAACAAAACTTTGTCCCTTTTAATGTAAATTGCCCACAAGGAAAAAAAAGAGATTTTAAAATACAAAAGAGTATTTCATTTATTTATTTCCTTTTAGAAGATAAGGAACACTAGTATCAGAATCTACAAACAGATTTGATATCAAAAAGACATCCCCTGACAGCTGAAATAAAAGGCTTCCTTCACTGTTATGCAGCACAGCGGCAGAAACAGAAAAACGCAAACTGTGGAACTGGGGCTGTCATAAAGCTTATCATAAAAAAAATCAAGAAATAAATATGAACGTATGAAAATTATTTTAAGAGCATCTATTTAGAATATTTTAAAAAATCTTTACATTAATTCAGTGTCTATTGACTCTGTGTTTTTTCCCTGAAGTATGAGCAATGTGTTTATTAAGTCAATATTTCTGATTTCAACCATTGTTAAGCAGAGACCACTAACACAGATAAAAAGATAGCATACTGCTCTCTTCATATGAAGCCCACCTTTCCAAAACCAAGAATGATCTTTTTCAGCAACTATAACCTAATACAGATTACCAGCATTATCTGCTCCTTTTGTTTTTAGGAAATAAAATTTGAATATGCTTTTTCCAAACCAATTCCAGAAAAAACACAGTTAAAATCCACCATTAAGGTCTTGATAAACAATCTATTTTATTGTTTGTTTTAAAAGATTAATGATGTAACTATCTGAAAACCCTTTAAAAATATAAAACATTGTTCAGGCCACTTTCCTGAGGGGAATTTGTGGCTGTGAATTGACATACAGTTAGTGATATTTTCTCATGGATAGAATACATTTTGCTAGCAATGTTGGTCTATGCTTTTATGTGTGTTCTCCTCTGGATTATCTCTCTGTTTGGATGTTTATTTGCTTCAGGAAAGAGGGAGACAATCCAGGATGCTCTTATGACACACCATCTCCTACTCTAAGCCATAAACTCAGATACAGTGAAATACGTTGGTTGTTGGAAATAGAGAATGATATTTCTATCCTCTATTCAGAAACAGAGGATAAGGAAGCAAAGTTTAATTAGTGAGTCAATACAAATCTGTGGTGGGATAAGATTGCCCTCATTTTTTGTGGAAGTAAGAAAAGAGAGGTTAAGTAATTAAGGGGATTATTGAAGGAATAAATTATGAAGGAATAAAACAGTACTTATACCCTCACTCCTAGTGTGCATAATAAAAATAGAGCAAAAGTTAGACTAGAAGTTGTTCCCTTCTCATCTGCTGACTGTATATAAACAGTGACTTCATAGTCACAAGATAGTTGCAATCATAAGGCTAACATGCAAGACAGTTAAATATATACCTCAATAGGCTTTTCTGAGTGTGGAGTTCAATCTATTTACTTACTCAGTGAGCAATTCTATTCACTTTAGTAGGAACATTTTTTGTAAGAAATATTTACAGCCTGGAGAAAACTGTAAAATGCATGTAAATCAAAATTTTTTAAATGGCAATAATTACAGTAGCCTGTGGAGCCAACACTGAGCCTAAAAAGAATCTTGGTGGCAAATTGCACTGTTGTAGAATAAATAACCACTAAGAGTGACATGTATGGGAGGAATAGAATAATCAGTGCATGAGGATTTCAGAACTAATTAATCTTTGAATTAAGAAGCATAAGCAGAATAAACACGCTTTTATCGTGAGCCCTGAATATGATAGTATTTATGCTTCTGCATAGATATCCCTTTTACTCTAAGAAGGAAAAATTACATTTTATATTACATTTCTTTTCTCCCGTGAATGGGGGAGAATTTTGTCCTGTCACCTGAAGGTGAATTAACTCACCATGACAAAACGGCAGTGCTTCCTCAACAATGATTTATCTATTTTATTTTTTTAAAGTAAAAGATGAATGACTGCATCTCCTACAGTCATGAAAAGGTTCTCCACCCAAATTACTGTGGGCAGGATTTTCTCCTTCTTACCTATCTTCATTTTCTCTTCAACCCTGAAAATTGTCTAATCCACAAGTATTGCATTTCTATAGAGCAACGAGGAAGAGAATGCAGGACTAACCAAATGCTCATTTTCAACTCAGTTCAAAGATATTGTAGTGCTTCATAACAGCCACAATTCCAGTTTTTGAAATTAAACTAAAACTTGGTATTGGGTATTGTATTCACAGTGTCTCAAAATTTAGTGATACATGCTGATTTCCTTTGTTAGCATAATTCTATCTCATGTTTATGGGTTTATATTTGCATGACACTATTAAAAGAGTGCTAGAAATTACCTCCTTTATATTTATAGTGATTACAGCTTTTGATAAGTAATTCCTTTGGGATCCTTTCCTTTGGCAGCACATAGCTGATCTAATTGTACATTGCATTAGTCACTTAACTTCTGAAAGAGCTCGTATTTATCCAGAATATGTGGAATTGTTGAGGAGAAGAGATATTTGAACTGTGTTATTACAGGCAGAAAAACTGGGTTTTGTTTTACAGCCCAAAGCTTCTGTAAGCAGAATCAGAGAAAGGTAATTCTTGGAAGAAAGGACGCAGGCACCCCCGTGCCTCTCATTGCTTACAGTCCAGAAGCTTCCTATAGGAAAGTAACCGTTTGTAATCTGAGTAAAAGTAAACTAAGTCAAACTGCTCATTTTACAAGGGCAAAACTTCTTTGAAGCTGCTTAACTTTGCATTGATCTCAGCAACTGTTTTTCTGAGGACCATTTACTGAGTTAGTATTATTTGCTTCAAATAGGACAGAGTATAGAGGAAAGAATGCACTGTTGATTTTTATAGCAAATTCTCAAGATACCCAGGAATTATTTGCTTTGTGGAAGACTGACCCATCTGTTTTTCTGGCTAGACTGTACTTCTACTTCTCCTCTAGCTCTCCTTCAGATGGGTAAGTCCAAGGTAGGGATGAAGGATAACAGGCTAAGGAATCTGTCTATATAGAATTGTTTTCTACCTTGGAGAGCCAATTAAACATAAACTGCCTTGGGCTTTTAAGCATCTTCAGAATGCCAAAGCTAATGTCTCATTTCATATCTTAATTTATTTCTTTAATACTCAACAAAAATATTTTAGTTTACATAGAACAGGTGTTATTTCTGTAAATGGTAGCTGTTTAGAAATGATTCTGATTTAACTGACAATAACCAATTTTAACACTTGGTGATTTGCCTCTCTTGCTAGCGTCATAGATAACAGTAGTCACCAAAAAAAAAATTATCTGGCAGGTGTTACCCTTTTTTCCCTTACCTGCACTGAGCTCTGACGAAAGATTATCTCATTTCCTTCCATTGGCTTTAATACATGAGTACCAATACTGTCTCAAACCCATTGTAAGGCTCAGATCTCATAAGCACACAAACACTAACATTTATCTAAGTCCATTGAATACACATGTTAGGTCAAGCACGTCTTTTTAAGTTATTTGAACAAGGGCCTCAATTCCCA
>QWTY01032797.1:0-11345 GCA_008033365.1 Pseudorectes ferrugineus | reverse complement strand
ACATTACCAGAGTGAAGTTGCTGGTTTGAAAGGCTTTTTACTTTTTGTCATTTTATAATTCTCTCCTGTTCATATAATAAACATGTTCTTAATCTGCAAAACTTCATAGAATGCATTTGGATGCTGTCAGTGCTTTTTTGAGTTCTAACAAGTCATCTTAAAATTTGAAAATAATTAATAGTATGAAGGTAAAAATTATAGCATACCAAGACCTGGGTTTTCATTCAAATGAAAAAACCAAAAACTACAAATCAACCAACCAACCACCTATACTTTATTTCTTTTTTGATGTTGTTGTTGTTTGAGGACCAGACAGTGCCACAGCTTCAGTTCTCCATGTTAAGACCCTTGACCACTCCTTATCACTTTGGGAGAAGGAGTCCGTAACCCTGAGGAAAGACCCTGCTCCTGTCCCCCTCTCAGGCACGGAGACAAAAGGCATCTAAGTTCCCAGCTAGGACTGCTTTGGCTTCTGTTTGGAATGCTATAGACAGGGAGAAGTGTAGTCAGTCATTTCCTCATGTGTTTTTGTCATCTCTCCTAGTGGTGAATTGTAGGAATAAGTAAAGATCCTTTAAGGACTTCCTTCTGTCCCCAAAACGAGAACTACTTAAAGCACTTGGAAAAAATCTGCACTTTTGCATATCAGGGATTTTTAGAATAATTGAACATTTTAGGATTGCAAAATCCTGCCTAATTGGTCAGCAGAATTATGATTGAATGAGGCCTTGGTCATCCCCAAAACCCATGTGAACCCCAGGTTAGCTTTTGTGAAGGTGCTTAGGAGAAAGTGTGTTTGTATTTACCAGATCTCGTTTCTCTTTCAGCTCTATGTGGATTCTCTGTATATAATTGTGCTGTGGCCCTAAAGAATAATAAGGAGTAATCTTCTAAATAAACTGTTTCTCACAACCAGTTCCAGGTTTGTTGCACATGTTGGAACAGGTGAGTATCTGAGCTGTTGGGTATATTTACCTAGGCAATAAGATTATACATGTGGTGAAATGTTACTGCATGAAAGAACAAGGAAAATCCATATTTCATCCATATAAATCCATTTAAAATCAATGTTTGGGGTTTTTTGAAAGATTTTGCTATTTCCATACTGATCATAAACAAAAGGTGGTGGGAGCCTATCTACAACTAATGTATATTTACTTTGTTTTTCTGCACTTGCAAATTTATATCTCTTGGTGGTTTTGTGACCATCTCAGTACTGAAAAAAAACCCATATTTTTCTCATTAAGAATTTTATAAATAAGAAATATGATTACTGATTAGAAAAATATTTTTTATTCCCTTAAATAAAGCAAATGAAAAAAAAGTTATATTTGAATGTTTATTGCCATTTTAACAGGTGCATTGAATATAAATGATAGCAGCATCAATGAATAAATTAATCATAATTAGCACTCAGTTTAAAAGACTTTTCTCATCAAAGATGTAGATGTTATAATTAGAGCTCCTAATTTTAGATAGGGAAGGATATTTATTAGCAAATATCTATTGCTTTGGAGAGAAAAAGACAGAGAAATGTGTATTCTAGAGCAAATTTACTAATAATATTAGAATTACAGTTAAAATACTCCCAAAGATGTAAATTAAAAACATGTGTCCATTTGCTTTAATTCAGGTGTATATCTCCCACTTAACATTAAAATTTATCAGTGTAACATAAACTGAATAGCATAGATATCTTTTCCATTCTAAGCCATGTGAAATGGAAATTGGGTGGCACTTATATGACTTACATGCCACACTAAGTGATGTAAATTCCAAAACATATCATTTTGATGACCAAGACACAAATTTTCATTATGAGGCCTTTGAAGAATCTGAAATTCTGGTCTTTCATCTCTATACAGATCAGGTTCATAAAGTTCCTTGGAGCCATTCTCATTCTTCTCACCACTACAACTCACAAAGGGAGGGGTCTTCATGCTTAGCGCTTGTACAGGGATGGGTACTCGCAGGACACCATGTTCGTCTCGTAGTCACTGCTAAAATGGTCAGGCAGAAACAATTTTCCTGTCCCCATGGATGCAACGGTCAGTCTCCCTAAGAGTTGTCTCCCTATCAGTAAAAGATCAGATGTGACCTCAAGCATAAGAAGAGAGAAACCCAGCTTTGTTTCATAAACAACCTGTCTGTGGTCACATGTCATCCAAATCCTGTAGGGTTGGTGAAAAACCAAGCAAGAAATAACATAAATTGATATCTCAGTTGCCTTGGTAATAGTTATTATGCCTACAGATATTTAGTTATTAAAGAATAAATTGATGAAACACAAAACCGGGTTTGGAACCTTACAATGAAAGATTTGGTTGCTTGGTTGGGATAGTTTTAGTTTTTTTTGGTTTTGTTATTTTTTTTTTTTCTTGACTAGTTCTACATTTAGTATAAAGAAACATAGGAATTCACAATGGGACAATCTGAATTTGTTTAGTTTTGGGAAAAAATGCTTGTCATATTTGTCTCAGAACAGAAAACTGAGCAAGGGCTCAGTTAAGAGACAGGACAGAACTACCAATGACAGTGTTCATTTGAAACTATATACACGAGTTAAGTGACTAGATAGCAAACCAATTTATGAATAATCCCTTAAAGCAGATTCAGAGGCTACAGCACCATTAATAAAGAATAGTTGGTCTCAGTTTTACATTTATTAAAAATCCCCAACAAACTAGTCCTAGTATGTGGATCAGTTAAAGCTATTTCTATAGCAAATTCCTCTAGGCAGAACTTTCTCAGGGGGGAACTTCTGTCAGGAACTTCTCTAATAACCGGATTAAATAAATTACATGCCAAACCATTCTCAGAGAACACCGTAAATCTCAAATTTTTGCAAAAGTTTCTCTGCAATTAAAATAAAAAATCTTTTAGTGAGTAGCACTGACGTTTTCAGTTATTGTGGAGTCAGTGGGATAAAACTAAGAAAATGTAGATAGGATGAGGAAACAAAAATTATATAAACATATTTTCTATATAAAATTTATGTGCACATTGGGTAAGTCTAAACGGATTAAACAATAAGGCATGGTGATTTACTACTTTAAGCTTCACTTCTATTAATAGGACAGCAGAAAAACTAGAAAAATAATTATTATTTTTCCTAACCAGATATGTTTTTTGCAATCCCTCAAATAATCCCACATATTTCAACATGCATCTGGCATACCAAATTTATATTACATCATTTGATTTGCAAACAAGAATGATATTTTTCTTCTGACTAAAATTCTTTGCTAGTATATTTACAGTTCTACCATCCAAACTGTGTTTTTTTGATCAAAATCAAGTTTCAAGTAGGTGTTTGGAATTTCAGAATATTCATTTTGAGTTGCCTGGGTACCAGGTACCGTTTCAAACTCATCACTGACTATCAATTACTATTCTCTTACATAAATAGTAATAGTTGATTCTGAATGCTTTGTAAAAACACAGCCCTTCCTTTCAGAAACAAACCTTTCCCAATGCATTAGGACTACTATTTTTTTTTTTGTATTTTATTAAATCAGCTAAATCAGCTGTATTTGAACATACTACAAATAACTGCAGTATTTACTGCAGTTAATGATTGGAAGTTTGTTTTCAAAAGTGTAAATACATTTGGATAATTAAATATTGCATTTTTTTTCAATCAAGCAGAAAATGATTTTTTTTTGTACTCTTGATTAAAGTTCCCTAAATTTTGTCTCTCTTTCCCAAACATAGAGGTTGTATAAATGCAAAGTACCTGCTGAAGATTAACCCACTAATGGAAATTGAACCCTGTCTTTATTCCCTGTCTCTGTTTATCCCTGCAGTCACTATTATTTCATGTCCCTCAGATATCCCAGCCTGTGTTCTCCACAAATTCCCACTAGTTTGCAGCTCTGCAATCAATTATTTTTTCATCACATTTACATAATTCACTCTCGTGACAGGAAATCAGAAGGGAAGTGAATCAGTTTTCTCTGAAAGAAGTTTTAAGGATGAACAGATGAGATTCTCAGATGGACTTTGAAATATTTTAATGAAGCAATTAAAATAAAACCTGGTGAAGGCAGGCTGTTAAAAGCAAAGATTATTATAAAGCTGCTTAGTCATTAGTGCACTCAGTGTGCACTGCAGTTTTATGTCTAGGAGTGGCAAACTCATGCTGTCGAATATTACTGGCAGTATTTGCACTGGTTTTCTAAACCTAGATGCTTAGGAACTCAAAAGAAAGATTGTAGAATATCACTTAGTTATAAATCTGGTGTGTAAAGAAAGACTGAATTTTAATTGTTGATTAACTTGCAATATTTGAAAAGGATATGTTCTGAAGATCCATTTCCAGTTTAATCACAGGAACAGTACTTTGAAATGCCTTCTTAAGAAAACATGTAAAAGGTATATTACTATACCAAGGGGAAGCACCAGAAGGTGTTGCTTGAAGAAACTTGAGCAGTGAAATGACTGTCCATTCCTACATATAGGTTATGGATAAAAAAATATTTGCCTCGACTGTGTTACAATCAACTGGTAATATGACCTGATCATATCCTTCTAAAAAGGCCTTTACTACAACAAAGAGGAAAGGTAACTTTATGTAAATAGTCTATAAAGTAAAGAGAATGTACAAATTATTTTACAGGAACTGTATTTTATTTTTATATTATGATGTTACGTCTTTTATTTCCTTGAGCAAATGAACCAGTGTTGCCCATTTTAAAGTATAGGGTTCATTTAGGCATTTGTACTGGACCTGGTTAGGATAGAGTTAATTTCCTTCATAGCAGCTTGTATCATGCTGTATTTTAGATTTTTGACTAAAGCAGTGTTTACACAGCATCAAGGCCTCCTTGGTATCTCACTCTGCCCCTACAGTGAATAGGCTGGGAGGGGAGAGGGTGTGCAGGGAGGACACACAACTGGGCAGATTACCCAAAATAACCAAAGAGATATTTCATAATATATAAAAACATGATCAGCATTGAAAGGAAAAAAGGGGCTGCTTACCTACTTTTTATTTGGAAACTGAACATCGGTCTGACAAAATGAGATTGTGAGTGATGGCTTTTGTATCACTTGTTTAGATTTTAATCATTCTTCTTCCACTTACCATTCACCTATTAAAGTGTTGTTTGTTTGACTTTTTGTTTTATTCTGACCCCCAATTTTTCTTGGTTTTATTCTTCTTCCTCCATTCTACTAGAGGGGAGTGAGTGACTCTATGGTGCCTATCTTCAGCAGAGTTAATCCACAACAGTATACTAAAAAGATGATGCACATGTTTTAGAGCAAGAATGTCAAAGTGTAAGAACACACAATCAGGTATTAATTCATATTAATTCACCGAATACATTTCTGGCCACTGTGGAATATGAGCTTAAGGCAAGTAAATGAGGATCAAAACAACAGTACCTACACAAAACTCTAGGATTTGAGTCACATACAAAGAATCATCTGGTATGACCTTAGCAAAACACTGGAAAACTTCTGAGCTCAGAATTTAACCAGATTGAATTATTAACATGTAAAAAGGCAAGAAAATATTATAACACTGTCTAAATGTCCTCAAATTTCTGTAGTCAGTGTTCTCTGTATGGTTTGCTATACTGGTCTGAGTTCCCATGCTGTCTTCTGTGGATTGCCAGTCACCTGAGCCTACTTCTCAGGAGAGCAAGTTTTCCACTAATTTAAGTCTCTGGGAAAAGATTATAATATCATCTTAGATACATCATGAAACCGCACATTTCATTTCAATGTGGGGTGCACTTGGAGAACAAATAACCAGGGCTATAGTAAAGAATTTTGCCCAAATGAACAAAAAATTATTAGAGGAGAAATGCATTTAGACTCATGTGTGGAAACAAATCACTTTCTTCCAAACCACAAACAAGTGTCTAACATAAATTTCATATCAAAGTGTATAGAATGCTGGTCTTAGGTGTTCAGTATATTAAATAAAGAGAATGAGACTGGTATCAGCTGATGTGATCAACGGGGACTAGAGAAATCATCATTAAAAAAATATTTTTTGAGTAGTATTTGACAAACCTTGATTTTAGTGGAGAAGAGCTTTAACTACTAAAATTATTTCTTACAATACAGGTGCAGTTCTGTTGGCTTGAAAACAACTGTAAAATTCACATTGAAATTGTCCAGCTGAAAAAGATTGAACAAAACTAGCTTAGGTAGCAGAAGCAATGCAAGAAACAAATGAGTTTTCTTATAGTTTAAATCAGCTTAAATTGTCTGCATTTGTTTCACTTGTGCCTGTAAACTTTTTAAAGAAGTAAATTGTACGTGAAACATTAAAACATAATGTTGTCAATTTTACATTGGTTTTGTTAAATCAATGTAAAATCACAACTTTAATCTGGGACAATTCTGTAAATCGGTTAGGCCCAAATGTAAGGTAATAAAATAAAGTAGCTTCATTATGCAGATACCAGGATCGACACTGAGTCCTTACAGTTTATTGCAAAATTCTGCAAGTATTCCACTGATTAGGGACTATATCCCACAGGACAGACTGAGCATACTTTACTCTGATGTACTCTTTCTGAGGAGGCAGAATATACATTCTCTTTGTAATCTTCTTTCAACACAGCTTTTTGGTCAAACTTTGTGTACTTAAATCAAACAGAATGTACCATGTGAGGTGGTGGCTCTCTGCCATTTCCTCTGTTGTTTGCTTTTTACTACCCATGTGCCCCAATACTCTACTCTTGAATACAGAGGAGATTAATAGCTTTGCCTGTATTTTTTTCATATCCTGTCCATCTTTCTTCAGCAAGTGTGTTTAATACATATTTAGCTTGGATGAGAAATGTGGTAACCAGTTTCTTTGCCTTGTCATGTACATGTAGAAAAATATAAGAAAACATCACTTGTCTATGACATGATGTTGAATTAATGCTTTTGACACTGCTGTGAACACTTCTCCATTAACTTATGTGCAAGGATCACTGTTAATCGCTGCTCTTAGAATAGATACACTTCAGAATACATTTCTGTGTGGTCTTCCTCAATGTTAGACATTTTTGACCTCTACTTCTCCTTTCATTGGTGTTATTCCTCTTTCTATAGTTGTCAATCCTAGTTTAAGAGCATAAGAGACTTCAGATAACGTACTGCTTTCATAGACCAGGCAGCACAGACACTTATATTTTTCTTTTACTCTTCTGCCATGCCCTTCAGGCAATTTTCAGTTCATAGAAGACTGGTTCAGATCCAGATGACTTCAAGTTATTCTTTGAAACCAGATTTCCTCAGGCCCTGTATCAAAAGCTTTTGTAAGCTCGTCTGGTACTACATATGGCATATTCCCCTTAGTCCATGGACTCCTTTACATTTTTCCCTCCTAGGGTGAGGGTCAATGGAGTGAGTGGAAGCTGAAACAAGCTGCCACAAAGAGTGGGTTTTCTGACTCTTTCCACTGAAGTCTGTTCTCTTGAGTTTCCTTGCTCTTTTTTCACCTCCTTATACTTTCCTGGTAGCATAACAGACTATACTTCCTTTAAAAAATCCTTTTTTGCTTAATATATTTTCGATTTATACTCTCTGTGGTTCGATGATAGTGGTTTATTCTTTTTCTCATGTTCCCAGTAGCTACCCAGGACTCAGTTCTAGAGCCAGTTCTGTTCAACAGGTTTATAAATGATCTGTATGTGTTAGTTGAGTGCACAATTAATAAATTTGTTGAGGATACTAAACTGGGAGGTGGTGTTGACTCCCTCAAAGGACTATGAGAGAGTGGTCAAACACTGGCACAGGCTTCATAGAGAGGTGATCAATGCTCCATGCCTGTCACTGCCTCAAAAGGACGAATTTGGATAATGCCCTTCATAATATGCTTCAACTTCCGGTCATCCCTGAGTAGGTCAGGAAGTGGGACTAGACTATTATTGTGTCTTCTATTCTATTCTATTCTATTCTATTCTATTCTATTCTATTCTATTCTATTCTATTCTGTTCCATTCCATTCTATCCTGTTTTATTTCTTCTCTTCTGTAATTCAGCATCCTAGGTCAGGAAAGAGGCACAATTCAGCTCAGTATGGGATAGACTGTACAAAAAAACCTTCATCTGAAAGTCTTTATACTAAAGGTATAGAAAACAGACACATTTCAAGAATGTGTCATAGTCAGGTCATTATATCTGTGGTTACATTTTAAAAAATTTTCTTTCTCTTTTTGTCTCTTCTTGCCTTTCAGTAGCTTTTCTGACTAGTATTTGTAATTTGCCACTTTTCAACCTCAGTATCCACTGCTTCTGAAAAGGGAAGTGTGTATGGCCAATATGCTATCATAATGTATTACCATAACACGTTTCTTTTTACCATTGCCACAGTTTTCTACTATTCTTTTTCTTTTTTTTCCTTTCCTCGTAGCCAATCTCCACCCTATTAATTTCTCCTGTCAATACTTGTCTCTGTGATATATTCACATCTGTTTATGTGTTTTACCTTGAACTTACCTGCTTTTTGAGTCACTTCAACTTCTGTAAAAAGAATTTGATCTATCACTTATTCTTTGTTGCAACTTTCTTGTTCGTGAAGATATGGGAATACCAAGCTGTATATCTTCTGTATCAGTTATACTACTGGGAAACATTGTGGGCCATCTAGTAAAAGAATAATTTTAAAATGTGCGGTGTAAAAGTAACTTTGTTCCATTTTAACTCTCTAGAGTAACCAGATTCAAATGACCATCTGACATGTAATATAGCAAGCCAGTAACAAGTTATTCATGTATTCAGATTCCACTTAATTTTAAGTCCTGAGCACAAATGAAAATACTTTTTTTTTCTAAAAAGGCCATGTATTTTCATGTTTGCATCCCTAAATGTTTAAATTTGAGTCATTGTGACTGTCTAAAACACTGGTACAATCCACTGCAAAGGGTGGATCAAAAACCACATCATATATTGGTGACAAAATGAGGATTCGCATTCCACTAACTAGACAAGTTAAAGCATGTTTTATTTGGGACTGAATCTGCTGCTGCTGAAAATAACTGGTCTTAGGTCTGCAAATTATTCAGATATGCTTCAAATTTCTCTAAAGATGTTGAATGTTTTAAATCATAATCTGAGGCAAACATCTGTATTTGCAAGTGCTAGAGTTTACCACATTGGCTGCAGTCTGGTGTCTGTCACAGACACATTGTGCAGTCACGTTTTTAGAAAGAAGAAATAAATACAGTTATTTATATCCTGTTAAGGGCTTCTGGCCTCAAGAATTTGCAAGCTGACATTTCTCATGGGTTTTGCAGTTCAGGTTATCCTTTCTCTGAATTCCCTCACCAAATCATGTATTTTTTCTGTTGCTCACTGAATTCAATAGGATTTGAAACCACAATGCATGTCAAATACTGCAATTTTTGAGTCCTCACTTGTTTTTAAAAAATCCGTAATTATCAATTCTGCCATAGCTACCAAACTTTCTTTCTATTCTGGTGTATTTATATGGAAGAGAGAGCTGTTTTCCTATTTCCTCCTAAAGTGTCCTTGGAGTGGAATGTTTTGAAGGATGATAGAAGGCTATCCAGTCTCACACTGCTCCATGCTTTCAATTGCAATCTCACAATGTCAAGAAATATATTATTTGGAGTCTTCTACTCAAGTGCCTTAAAAATGAAGGTCTAATTCAATGAATTGTTTGAGCCTGGCAGACAACTATATCTGTTAAAGTAGCCTGGGCACAAGATTGCTTTTAAACAGTGCTGAGTCTGACTTTAAAACTGTTATAAAAATAAGCTTTGTATAGGCATCATGAAGCTTAACAGTTCTTAAATAATGGTGTCAAATGTTGTTGAACACACCCTTGTATACATTTCGAATTGTGTTTATTTCTACTGCTACTTAATCTGAATTTTTCCCAAAAAGAATATAATTAAAAATATAGTACGTGCTTCTTTCAAAAAGTCTTTAGAACTGTTTAAATTATATTATATGTATCTATTTCCTTGACATAGAAAATCAGGCAGTCCCTGCTCCTCTCAGCTAATTGTTCTGTCAAAATAGGCATATCCATTGCAGTGGTACTGAGAATTACCATACATTGTATTTCTTGTAAGCCTTGTTTCTCTGAGCTATACATATTTATTCCATTGCTTTCCGCCTGTCATGGTCAAATGAAAGAGAAAGCTGATTTTTTTTTTGCATTAAAACCTTGCCTAAATTTAATGAAGATGAGCTCTTGTCCTTTTTCTGCTGAAAGAAAAGCCTCTGTGATGTGTAATCAATACAGACTCTTCCCTACCATCTTGGCATATAGCCATGACAGACCAACACTGAGCAGGCTTAACTGTGTGTGAAGATAAATCCAAGATCCTTTGCCCAGTTGATATTCTGAAGTGGTGTTGTGAGGACCAAATTAAAGAACTGTTTAGGTGACAGTAGCAGCAACAGAGGAAAGAAAAAGGAAATTGACACAAAGGGAAAAAAAAATTAACCTTGGTTAGTAAGAAACTTTTCTCAGCTCTTTCTAAAATTGTAGAAGAGCCTTTGAAATGAAGATCTCCTGCCAGTTTGATCACTTTAAAACAAGTAATAAAAAAATCTAGAAAGATAATCAGAGTTTTCTAGAAGAAATGATTTTTCTTTCAGGGGAAAGATGGCTTAGGACCTCTTTTGTGTTTCCCATTACCTTGCCTAAGACAGACATTGAACCTTTGCCGTCAGAAAAGAGAATTTAATTTATCATGTAAAAGAATGTATTGGTCTCACTTTTATAGGAGGTAATTATTATAGAAAAGTATTTTTCTGAAAGGTTTTTCACATGATTATGTACAGTGGAAAAATGTTTTTCTCATAAAAAAGAGAGTCACATTGTGATTCTTATTTTTTTCCTGCTCCAAAAATGCAGAGCATCTTTTAAAGGTTTCATACATGTTCACATTTTCATATATATGCTAGTCTTTAATTCCTAAAGAAATAAAAATAATGTCATTTTGAATATCTAAGAACAGAACTAGCTTAAGTAGTAACCAGTAAGCAATCAAAAGAAATTGGCTTATTTTCTCATCTACCTTGTCTTCATTATAGCCTCAAACCAATCACAGAATAATAAAATCATAGAACAGGTTGGAAAGGACCTTAAAGATCATCCAGTTCCAACCCACCTGCCATGAACACTTTCCACCAGACCAGGTTTCTCAGAGCCCCATCCATCCTGGCATGAAATACTTCCAGGGATGGGGCACCCACAACTTCTCTGGGCAACCTGTTCCTGTGCCTCACCACCCTCCCAGTAAAGAATTTCTTCCTAATAGCTAATCTAAACCTATTCTCTTTCAGTTTTTCCTGAAAAAGGTTGCTTAACCACTTGATATTAAAGATTGAAACTACTTGATACAGGAACAAGCATTTTT